>CM031944.1:6962006-7122006 GCA_018749465.1 Paracanthobrama guichenoti
ATAATTAATAATATATATATATATATATATATATATATATATATATATATATATATATATATATATATATATATACACACATACTCACCTAAAGGATTATTAGGAACACCTGTTCAATTTCTCGTTAATGTAATTATATAATCAACCAATCACATGGCAGTTGCTTCAATGCATTTAGGGGTGTGGTCCTGGTCAAGACAATCTCCTGAACTCCAAACTGAATGTCAGAATGGGAAAGAAAGGTGATTTAAGCAATTTTGAGCGTGGCATGGTTGTTGGTGCCAGACGGGCCGGTCTGAGTATTTCACAATCTGCTCAGTTACTGGGATTTTCACGCACAACCATTCCTAGGGTTTAAAAAAATTTGTGAAAAGGGAAAAACATCCAGTATGCGGCAGTCCTGTGGGCGAAAATGCCTTGTTGGTGCTAGAGGTCAGAGGAGAATGGGCCGACTGATTCAAGCTGATAGAAGAGCAACCTTGACTAAAATAACCACTCGTTACAACCGAGGTATGCAGCAAGGCATTTGTGAAGCCACAACACGCACAATCTTGAGGCGGATGGGCTACAACAGCAGAAGACCCCACCGGTCTATCTCCACTACAAATAGGAAAAACAGGCTACAATTTGCACAAGCTCACCAAAATTGGACAGTTGAAGACTGGAAAAATGTTGCCTGGTCTGATGAGTCTCGATTTCTGTTGAGACATTCAGATGGTAGAGTCAGAATTTGGCGTAAACAGAATGAGAACATGGATCCATCATGCCTTGTTACCACTGTGCAGGCTGATGGTGGTGGTGTAATGGTGTGGGGGATGTGTTCTTGGCACCCTTTAGGCCCCTTAGTGCCAATTGGGCATTGTTTAAATGCCACAGCCTAGCTGAGCATTGTTTCTGACCATGTCCATCCCTTTATGACCACCATGTACCCATTCTCTGATGGCTACTTCCAGAAGAATAATGCACCATGTCACAAAGCTCGAATCATTTCCAATTGTTTTCTTGAACATGACAATGAGTTCACTGTACTAAAATGGCCCCCACAGTTACCAGATCTTAACCCAATAGAGCATCTTTGGGATATGGTGGAACCGGAGCTTCGTGCCCTGGATGTGCATTCCACAAATCTCCATCAACTGCAAGATGCTATCCTATCAATATGGGCCAGCATTTCTAAAGAATGCTTTCAGCACCTTGTTAAATCAATGCCACGTAGAATTAAGGCAGTTCTGAAGGCGAAAGGGGGTCAAACACAGTATTAGTATGGTGTTCCTAATAATCCTTTAGGTGAGTGTGTGAAAATATGTGAAAAGTTAATGCAGGATTTAAAATATTTTAAAAAGACATGAGGGCATAAATTTAGTAGATAAAGTTTGTAAAAAACGCTTTTCTTTTTTCAACATTGCGTCATATTACATCACGAGAGGGAGTCATTTGCCTGGCTCTGCATTGCCTCGGTGCAGAATAGGTTGTTATTCAGTAGGAGTCAGCCTGCTTTCAGTAGTTTTTCTGTTTCAGTTTATCATCGTCATGGTAAATTATGGTGTCCAGCCCTACTTTGTCATTGTTTTTACGTGAATCAATTTCAACATTGATGAATACAAAGTGTACATTAACACAAATGCATACAGACTCACACTTTTCAAAACAATTTTGAATTATGTAATTACTAGTAAATATTTTATTTATGCCATGTATACAAACCTGATTCCAAAAAAGTTGGGACACTGTACAAATTGTGAATAAAAAAGGAATGCACTAATTTACAAATCTCATAAACTTATATTTTATTCACAATAGAATATAGATAACATATCAAATGTTGAAAGTGAGACATTTTGAAATGTCATGCCAAATATTGGCTCATTTTGGATTTCATGAGAGCTACACATTCCAAAAAAGTTGGGACAGGTAGCAATAAGAGGCCGGAAAAGTTAAATGTACATATAAGGCACAGCTGGAGGACCAATTTGCAACTTATTAGGTCAACTGGCAACATGATTGGGTATAAAAAGAGCCTCTCAGAGTGGCAGTGTCTCTCAGAAGTCAAGATGGGCAGAGGATCACCAATTCCCCCAATGCTGCGGTGAAAAATAGTGGAGCAATATCAGAAAGGAGTTTCTCAGAGAAAAATTGCAAAGAGTTTGAAGTTATCATCATCTACAGTGCATAATATCATGCAAAGATTCAGAGAATCTGGAACAATCTCTGTGCGTAAGGGTCAAGGCCGGAAAACCATACTGGATGCCCGTGATCTTCGGGCCCTTAGACGGCACTACATCACATACAGGAATGCTACTGTAATGGAAATCACAACATGGGCTCAGGAATACAATCCACCGTGCCATTCGCCGTTGCCGGCTAAAACTCTACAGGTCAGAAAAGAAGCCATATCTAAACATGATCCAGAAGCGCAGGTGTTTTCTCTGGGCCAAGGCTCATTTAAAATGGACTGTGGCAAAGTAGAAAACTGTTCTGTGGACAGACGAATCAAAATTTTAAGTTCTTTTTGGAAAACTGGGACGCCATGTCATCCGGACTAAACATTGTTACGTCACTTCCGTTTTTGGCATTTTTAGATGCGGAAGTAAAATTCTCTCACAAAAATTACTCCAGAAGCCTTAGGCCGTGTGTCCACCAAAGCGTTTTTTCATGCAGCCGGATGGCGTATTCAATTGTTTTCGATGGGAGCAACGCGTTTTTAGAACGCCATGAGCGTAACGAGGCGCTGAGCGAGTATTTCACGCTCAAGCGTTCAAGTGTTTTTTACTGGTCACCGAGAGTTGAAGAATGTTCAACTTTTGAATAAAACGCAGCGCTGATCACCGTCACTCTTCATCCAGCCGTCCAATCACAGTGGAGGAGGGGCGGGACAAACACTGACCAACCGCCACCAACCGAAAGGTGTCAGAATACACAGTGCATCCCATTTTGTTGCGTATGGGGCTGCATAGCCACAGACCAGTCAGGGTGCCCATGCTGACCCCTGTCCACCGGCGAAGGTGGCAACATGTGAGCATCAGAACTCGACCACAGAGCAATGGAAGAAGGTGGCCTGGTCTGAAGGATCACGTTTTCTTTTACATCACGTGGATCGCCAGGTGCAAGTTCGTCGCTTACCTGGAGATCACATGGCACCAGGATGCACTATGGGAAGAAGGCAAGCCGGCAGAGGCAGTGTGATGCTTTAGGCAATGTTCTGCTGGGAAACCTTGGGTCCTGCCATCCGTGTGGATGTTACTTTGAAACGTACCACCTACCTAAGCATTGTTGCAGACCATGTACACCCTTTCATGGAAACTGAATTTTTTTCAGCAGAATAATGCGCCCTGCCACAAAGCAAAAATGGTTCAGGAATGGTTTGAGGAGCACAACAACGAGGTGTTGACTTGGCCTCCAAATTTTCCAGATCTCAATCCAATTGAGCATCTGTAGGATAAACAAGAACGATCCATGGAGGCCCCACCTCGCAACTTACTTACAAGGAATTAAAGGATCTGCTGCTAACATCTTGGTGCTAGATACCACAGCACACCTTCAGGGGTCTAGTGTCCATGCCTTGATGGGTCAGGGCTGTTTTGGCAGCAAAAGGGGGACCAACACAATATTAGGATCGATCAGTATATATTGTCTGATATATCATGTCTTTTTGATCGGTATATATCGTCTGTGGTAGGACCATAAAAGTTCCAATCATTGCATTCGGTCCGAATGCACTGGTACAGTGTTCTACCTGCCTGTCAACGTATGTATGTATGTATGTATGTATGTATGTATGCCATAACTACTGTACTTTGGAATAGATGGAAACCTGTGACGTTACATGTGGTACAGGTCAGTGCTCTTTAAGTTGTTTATGTTCATTATTATTGTAATGTTATGTGCTTTGAGACATGAGGTAGTTTAACACAGTCTCTCTTGTGAAGCTTAACAAACTCTGCAGTGTGCGTGTTCATGTTTTGAAGGAGGCGTGGACGCTCTGAAGGGAGGGTGTGATCTCATGCTTTCAAAGCTAGCTTGCTATTGCTAGCTGCCTTGAAAACTGCCCTGCCTCTTAAAATCAGCGTAGATTACTTATATCAATTTGGAAATATACACATTTTGTGTTTTGTTGAAATCAGTCATGTTTTTAAAAAAATGTATGGATGTTACCACTTTTTTTAATTTTTTATTATTAATTTGATTTAGCAACTATATGGGCCTCATTTATGAAACTTTCCTAAATATATATATATATATATATGTGTACGACAAATGAACTCATAATGAGGGTGATACAGGAGTGGTGGGGAAACTAAACAAAGGAACATGTGACCGGGCAACACAACATGTGACATTACGCCTCCCCCGTATGGCCGAAGGTGTCCGGTGGAGCCGAGGGGGGGAGGAGCCAAGGCTTAGCCGACGTGTCGACAGGCCGTGGTGGAGTGCAGGGTGAGGAGACTGGCAGTGACGACAGGGGATCATCTGTGTAGGGCGGAACTGCTGGACAGAAGACCCGAGGCGAGACGACACTGCCTGTGGGAGGAGCAGAGGGGATGAAGGACAGCAGTGAAGGCAGGGCTGAGGAACTGGCTGACTGAGGAGGTGGGAGAGGGAGGCTGGGTGGGAATCTTGAAGACTCAGGAGAAACATGGGACGCTGGAGAGACAGGGAGCACTGGAGACACAGGGGAACTGGGGATAGCCTCTCCAAAAAAGTCAATAAGATCCTCCTTGACAATGCCTTGTAGTTCCTCGCGGTAACCGCCAGAGGTCCCCGTTACTTCCACCGCAGCTGGGTGGTGGACGGGGCACCCTTCCCAGCCCTCAAGCGCCACGAGTAATCCCTCCACGACGCACAATGTTGCCGGCTCACGCACCTGGTCAGACCCTCGCTGTGGTCCGGGCTCCGGGGCGATGACTCCTCTCAACCTCTGCCTGGGTTTGAGCTCGTCCGATCGCGCAGGCCGGTCTCCACGGTCTGCGGTGGGCACAGGCAACTCCCTCGTGCCGGTCGTGGTGGGTGGTGGATGGCTGGTCTCTGGCGGTGGTGGAGTGGTACTGGTCATGCTGTCCTCAGTGTGGCCGATGGTAAAGGGCGAGTTGTTATTGACCAGTACCCACTCCACGAAGGCGACGAAATCCTCCTTTGGGCTGACCGCTGGAACGCATGTGCCTTCGACCGCTCACTCAGGGCAGCGTAGAAAAACCCACAGAGTGAGCAGTCAGGGAAGTGCGTCTGCCACGCTAGGTCCAGGAAGTCCCGTGTGTGCAATTCCAGCAGGCAGTCTCCCTGCTCCAGGCAGAGAAGACGAACAGCGGGAAGGGCCATCGGGAACACAGGGAAAACTCAAAACAAAGGAGAAAAACGTCGCGCAAAAAAACTGTTTCGGTCGGTTCTTCTGTTACGGTTTTGGTGTGGAACAAACTCACAAAGGCAAAGGAGAACTCTGAACTTGGAACTTTAATCACAAACTCGGGAAACAGACAGGGAAAACACCAACAAACGTGAACGAGAACCGACAAACACTGAGGGCACACAGAGGGCTTATATAGACAGGGGAAACAAGGTGATGCACTAATTAACAGGACACAGCTGGGACAAATGAACTCATAATGAGGGTGATACAGGAGTGGCGGGAAAACTAAACAAAGGAACATGTGACCGGGCAACACAACATGTGACAATATATATATATAAAAGGACTTTCCTGCAGAACACTCCTATGGATTCACAAACGCTTCGTAAACATCAGATTTGATAGTTAAATGTGTGCATGTTAATGAATTCCAATCATTTGAAAATTTGTGCAAGTGCACTCACATTCATAATTAGCATAATCACCACCTTTGTTACAACTACGTAATTATGTGTCCAGGAACGCTGTGAATTATGGGGGGTATTCCAGAAAGCAAGGTTAACTTACCATCACATATACCCTGAACTCTCGGTTGATTAACCCAAACCTTGCTTACTCGAGGTATGCTGGTTCCAAAAACGAGTCCGGGAGTAAGTTCAGACATCTCAGAGTATGTTCCCGGTTAACACAAGACATTCTCAAAAGAGCGACGAATCGATGATTCACCATGGAAACAGACGCTAAGAAAAAGCGCGCCGTTCTACTTCCTCTTCTTCTTTTGTTTAATGGCGAGTTACATAACCTACTGTGCACTACTAGTGCACATCACCACCTATTTCATGGTTATGCAATAATTTTTTCAATGTCTTTGTTTAATAAGTAATCTTTATTCACTGATTATAAGGATTATATTGTTTGTTTGATGCTAATTAATTGAATGCAGATCCATGTGTGAGATGACAATGAAATAAATAAATATATTTGAATTGAACTAACATTTAAATTTATTTTTATTTATTTTTATTCTAATTCTTTAGAATTAATATATAATATTGTATATTATATAACTGAAACAAATTTGGTTATATTAATAACTATATTCATTATATAAAACACATCTGAATACCTCTTAAGCAAACTAACCCTGGAACATGAGCTGCTCCGGAGCAGGTTATGTTCAGAGAGTGAGTTGCCATGGTTACTTGCATGCCCTCAAAGTTACTTCCGTTTTTGAAACCGAAAGTTGAGGTTATCCACTAACTTACTCTTAAACATACCCGGGTATGTCACATAACCTGCTTGCTGGAATACCCCCCTGGACTCCCTTCTCAGGATTGGTTTGGTTTAATGTTAAAGTCCTCATGAAATCAAAATCTACCCTATTTACTTTGTTAGCACACGTTACAGATCTTAGGGTGAACAATTCATCCGTGCAAATTAAAACTCAGAAAAAAATTGTTTGTCGCGGTAATCTTTGATCAAAATTTGAAAAGTTACTTCCGGTCTGTTCCTTCTCAGATGACAGCAGTTTGACGGCTTAGGTTTGAAAATGCTTAACCACTCCCCTCCAACCGTTAGTCTGCTATGAGCGCGAGATGGGGGAGCGTTGAAGTAAAACCCTGCCCTCTATTTAATATTCCGTTTCACTAGGAAATACGTCACAGCACTGAAGAAAACTCACTTGCTACTTCTGGTTCACTGAGACTTTAATAAATTGCTAAAGAGACTAATGAGGCCATATGGTGTACGGTGGCCAAGAGAACTCAATGCGCTGCAACTGAAGAAAAACACATGCAAATAGGAAAAAACACCAGCAAATAAAGAAAACATCTTAATCAGTTTGACAACACATTTGCTGCAAAAGTTCACAACACATGCAAATACAGAAACACGCAGCAAATACTCACAACACGTGCAAATACAAAAACGCCTGCAAATACAAAACCGCCTGCAAATACCTGCATGCAAATACAAAACCGCCTGTAAATACTCGCATGCAAATACAAAACCGCCTGTAAATACTCGCATGCAAATACAAAACCGCCTGTAAATACTCGCATGCAAATACAAAACCGCCTGTAAATACTCGCATGCAAATACAAAACCGCCTGCAAATACCCACATGCAAATACTTGCATGCAAATACAAAACCGCCTGCAAATACCCGCATGCAAATACAAACCCGCCTGCAAATACTCGCATGCAAATACAAAACCGCCTGCAAATACCCGCATGCAAATACAAACCCGCCTGCAAATACCCGCATGCAAATACAAAACCGCATGCAAATACAAACCCGCCTGCAAATACTCGCATGCAAATACAAAACCGTCTGCAAATACCCGCATGCAAATACAAAACCGCCTGCAAATACTTGCATGCAAATACAAAACCGTCTGCAAATACCCGCATGCAAATACAAAACCGCCTGCAAATACCCGCATGCAAATACAAACCCGCCTGCAAATACTCGCATGCAAATACAAAACCGCCTGCAAATACTCGCATGCAAATACAAAACCGTCTGCAAATACCCGCATGCAAATACAAACCCGCCTGCAAATACTCGCATGCAAATACAAACCCGCCTGCAAATACTCGCATGCAAATACAAAACCGCCTGCAAATACTCGCATGCAAATACAAAACCGTCTGCAAATACCCGCATGCAAATACAAAACCGCCTGCAAATACCCGCATGCGAATACAAAACCGCATGCAAATACAAAACCGCCTGCAAATACTCGCATGCAAATACAAAAACGCGCCGAAAATACTCACAACACATACAATACAAAACCGCGCCGCAAATAGGCCTGCTCATAATGCACATACGATCAGAATGTTAAGATAAACAAAAAAACTCACCTTTCAGGTGCACACCACAAACATTGAACAATCCCAACCGATCCCACCCAGGTACGTCACTTGTTGGTGTTCCCTAACACTTTCGTTGTTGTCTGTGCCAGTCCCGGCGCCAGGACAAACGATTTTGATTGTTATAAAATATTATTAATAACAATTAATATTCAATTATCGTCTGTCCACCAAAGTGTTTTTAGCCAGCTGAAAAATGCTTGGTGCTCTTCTGAAAACGGTCAGCGGTGGCGCTTGAGAGCGCTTCAGAGGCGCAGCGTTTTTTTCAGCTGAGATACTTTGGTTGCTATGATTTGGAATATCCACGGACTGACGTGTTACTAGTGTCTCATTTTGAAGAATATTTCTGAATATAAAAATACAATAACCATGCTAGCTATTTGTTATTCAGTCATTGTACAAAAGTGGGATAGTTGGTCGTATGGTATTTGTCCCGCCCCTCCTCCACTGTGATTGGACGGCTGGGTAAAAAAGTGACAGTGACGACACAAAATGTAAGGGTTTTCAACTCTCAGCTACAAAAAAAAAAAAAAAAAAAAAAAAAAAAAAAAAACAGGGCAAACGACCTCGTGAAATATTATTATGCTACAGTGCATCCCAAATGCAGTGTCATTAGTTTGCCTAAAAGAACATAACTTTCAACTTTTCAACTAACTTTAAAATGTTTTACGCACGTGGTAGGATAGCAGGTGTTTCTTTCGTACATTTTGAAAATACGAAAAGGTTCTCTTCAGAACGGCATTACGAACGATTTACACACACACACACACACACACACACACAAACGTTCTGCTCGTGTTTCATGATTGAGGCCCATTGGTTATATTACATTTATGCCCCTTTAAAAAGGGTACAATTAGAATTCACATTTTTCCAAATAGCCTTTCTTTAAAATTGCTAAGATAATCATCCATGGCGTTTAGAACCATATCGTTATATTCCTTACAATCCCCACCCCTATTGAGCAACATCTAATGAACATTTAGGTTATGTGTAATCTTTACCAGATATAAAAGTCGTGATTTTATCCCTCAAGTTACTCTTGGGTATATTTTGGTTTGGATAATGAAAGAGTAACCCCGCACTGAAATGCTGTAATGATGTAATATCCGCTGAGAGTCTCCACACATCTCTCAAACTTTTCTGCGCCCAGAGCGACGATGACAGCGCACGCACTTTCAGCGGCTCTATCGAGGGTCTGCGATCCCAAGAAACTGACAAGAAGCTCGATCTGAAACATCGGAGAGTGAATCCGCTTGTAACAGAGACGTAGGAGGGAGACTCGAGGCAGAATGCGGGCGCTGTTCGTGGTGCTGAAACCGCTGTGTTTTCTCGCTCTGCTCGGCTACTGCCCTTCCGCGGTGAGTGATGCGCACCTTACAGACTTAGACAGAAACTTGACGTGTCTGAGCCCAGCTCCGACAACACCAGTGACTCATAGAACAGCGAATACGCAAGAATAAATGTGCAAAGTGACAAACAAGGCTTGTCACTGTCACATTATGATGTCTTATGAGAATTATGCGTTCTTCTGATTATACCCTTTTAATGACAACCTCAGAGAGAAGGGGAGAAGGAAATGCAGTAACACTTAAACTGGGATATAAAAATCTTGATAGATGTGGGTTACTCTAAATTTGTGTTTAAACATCTTGCTTTCCATTTTCTGTAACTTTCTCTATGACTGCAGCTCAAATGGACATAATATAATTAGACCGTCTATTACAGTGAATGGGCTACCGTGCATTAAAGCTTTCAGCACAGAAGCTTCAGCATCTCTTATTTCTGTTGTTTCAGTGGTTTTAAACATCCGCCTGTACTGAGCATTGGCTGTTTATTTTCACGTTTCACACTTTAAATTAGGTGTCTTTTTTAGATAAATGCTATTTAAAATATAAATCATGTGATACAATGCAATTATTGTGTACATGTTGTTCTTAGGAAATATCATGAGATTTGCATTTGCTGCTACTGCTCTGTGGGACAAATAAACAGTGCGTGCATTTTGCATGTAAGACTTCTCACAGAACAAGAGTTACCATGTAGCCCCCACCATCCCTCTTTTCTTCCCATCATTTCCTTTCTCCGCACTATTACAGCTATTATATTAGTATACTGTTTACACTGCAATGCAAATCAAGATGCATGTTTCCTTCAGTAAGTACAAGAGTAGCCTATAATTACATGCAGTTATTTTAAATATAAATACAGTGTAACAGCAAGCTAACTTTGTAATTTTAACAGTAAAAAAGACATATGACGTTTCAATGTACTATTTTAGCACTAATATAATTTGTTATATTGAGAGTTCAATAATAATCTACACCGATCAGGCATAGCATTATGACCACTGACAGGTGACGTGAATAACACTGATTATCTCTTCATCACGCCACCTGTTAGTGGGTGTATATTAGGCAGCAAGTGAACATTTTGTCCTCAAAGTTGATGTGTTAGAAGCAGGAAAAATGGGCAAGCTTGAGGATTTGAGCGAGTTTGGATTTGAGCGAGTTTGGCCAAATTGTGATGGCTAGACGACTGGGTCAGAGCATCTCCAAAACTTCAGCTCTTGTGGGGTGTTCCTGGTCTGCGGTGGTCAGTATCTATAAAAAGTGGTCTAAGGAAGGAATGGTGGTGAACTGACGACAGGGTCATGGGCAGCCAATGCTCATGTGGAGCAAAGGCTGGCCTGTGTGGTCCGATCAAACAGACAAGCTACTGTAGCTCAAACTGCTCAAGAAGTTAATGCTGGTTCTGATAGAAAGGTGTCAGAATACACAGTGCATTGCAGTTTGTTGTGTATGAGGCTGCATAGCCACAGACCACCAGGATGCGCCTTGAGAAGAAGGCAAGCCGGCAGAGGAAGTGTGATGCTTTGGGCAATGTTCTGCTGGGAAGAACCTCGGGTCCTGCCATCCATGTGGAAGCTAATTTGACACGTACCACCTACCCAAGCGTTGTTGCAGACCATGTACATCCTTTCATGGAAACGGTATTCCCTGGTGGCTGTGGCCTCTTTCATCAGGATAATGTGCTCAAAACAAAAATGGTTCAGGAATGGTTTGAGGTGTTGACTTGGCCTCCAAATTCCCCAGATCTCAATCCAATCGAGCATCTGTGGGATGTGCTGAACAAACAAGTCCGATCCATGGAGGCCTCATCTCGCAACGTACAGGACTCAAAGGATCTGCTGCTAACATCTTAGTGCCAGATACCACAGCACACCTTCAGGAGTCTAGTGGAGTCCATGCCTCGACAGGTCAGGGCTGTTTTGGCAGCAAAAAGGGGACCAACACAATATTAGATCATAATGTTATGCCTGATCGATGTATATCTACAGTATTGAATGTTGAGGAAATGGTTTCTTTCTTAGTGTTCTGATTCTATTATCAGGTCAAGATCAGATCTGCAGCACTGAGGCATGGCCAACTATTTGTCATGTAGCACAAATTTCATGTCATATGTGACTGGAAACCAAAGAAATCCATAGTATCTGTGAGAGTGTCACAAGGATCTCTCATCCAGTCTTAATAAACCCAGCTGCAGGTCTTATTTGAGGAGCAGAATCCCTCTGCTCATATCTCATAATGCCAGTGAACTAGCAGGAAGTACCCATCCAACTTGGATATGTTACAATTTGCTGAAATTGCAGTTAGTTGTTAGTTGCAGCAGCATGAGGAAGTGTGCCAGAATGTGTAAAAAAACCCTCAGCTCGCCTGTAAAAGGCTAGTCCCCAGAGCCGGCCTTTCAAAGCCCGCTGCGTGAGTAGGAAAAAATGAATGTGGGTGTTTACAAAGCCCCTTTATTGTTGCAGACAATCTAGGGAAATTTTGGGGGATGAATACAGAAAGAGAGGCTTTATCATGAAGGTGTTGCAATGGGGTGCTATTTGTTGTCAAAACACACTATTTTTGGCCTGCCATGTTTTAATGGCATGTGCTTGAATTGGTTTCAGAATACTGATGAATCAGTGTGAATCAAAATGAATATTCAGTGAAGTACATATAATAAAAGCACAGGAGAAATATAGTGCAGTTTCTATTATATGATTTCAAATGAAGCGTATAGTGTCTTATACAGTCAGAGACACAGATTTGGGATCCTTTTTAGCAAGAAAGTTTATCATCACTTTAATTAAAGTTTGTATGTATAATGCATTATAAAGGTATTCATAATGTATATTATAATGCATTATGTCTATTAACCAAAGTTGATATGCATCATAATATTTGTAGATACCTTGTTGTGTCTGAAATTGGTTTGTCATGTGTTTTAAGGTGTACCCATGAATAGTATTATAATATATCATAACTGTGGTTACAAATCACGTTTAGTTGGTGTTTACAGTCAGCGTTTAAAAATCATATAGTGTGTTCAGTTCAGTCTTAGGATGAGCTAGTCGTTAAGTGTGTCCCTGGCTTAAGACAACACAAAACATTGAACAGAGAAAACTTAAATACATGGGAAGTTAATTAACAGAAACTGAAACAGGTGTGTAACATAATCAGTAACCAAAGGAACTAACAAGGGAATGCAGACGGGTGACCCAAAACTAAAACACAAACAAACTGAATATAAGCCTGATACCGACGTGATCTGGGACGTCATTAAAAAATAAACCATCCACTTGTTTCTGGGATCCTTCTGAAGTCTGTACAATGAGCTGATGAGCTGTTTAAACTAGAAGCAGTTCTTTCTTTCTTCCATTTGTCCGGCAGATTCAAGTGCGTGGGGTATGTCAGAATCTGAATGCACATCTGTATGCTAAATCCAGTGTAGACCGCATCAGTGATTATAATGGGTTCTGTTTGCTTTTGACGTGACGCTCACATCCAGTGCAGGCAAATGTCAGTGACTGACATGAATGCCAGTGGGCGGGGCCTATTGATCTATGATTTATATCTATTTGTCAATGCTCTGGGGTTAGTCATATGCAAATGTATTTAAAAAATAATTAAAAAATTTTTTTTAAATGGCTTGTTAATAAAAACAAGCCATTTTAGGAGCTTGATTAAAGCCACAGTATGTAATTTTTTGTCGCTAGAGGTCGCTTATTTAAAGCAAAGGCAAAGATTGATGACGCCTTGATTTCACAGAGCTTTTATTATGCCGCAGACGACCATGTCCGCTTTTTTCGGTCATGTGTATGTGAGATAATGCTGTTTTTTTCATATTAGATACATTATTTGAGTGTGTCGATAGTTATGTTATAATGCTACTCTGTGTGACAGAGTATGCTACTATGAGACAGTTGTTGCACACTGCAGTAACCTAGATTGATATTAGGCATGGTAAAACATGGTACTCGTGGTAAATCACTAAAACGAAATTTAAACTATAAGACTAAATGTGTTGAGCTATATAACAACGATTGTACACATAATATATTCAAGCGTCTTTGGTGTTTCCATGGTTTCTACAAAATAAAACCAGAAAACGGTAAATTAAGCGTATGATGTCATTGATAGGCGACGCACAGACATGGTCCGTGTCCTGGTTAAAATTGCTTATTTCTCTGGATTTAAGCATTCTTGGTAACATTTAGGATAATGTAAGTACACGAGTCAACAAAATATATAACATTATTCTAGTGGTTTTTGGATATTTTAATACAAAAATCTTACATATTGTGCCTTTAAATAAATGCTCTGTTTATAATGAGGAGGACATTTTAAGCTATGAAACTTGCAGGATGTTAATGGTCCAAAAACCTCTTATATGTCAAAAGATCAATGCAAATTTGATTTCTCATGTCATGACCCCTTTAACAACATCTCCCCATATTTACACAAACACACACACACACACACACACACACACACACACACACACACACACACAATGATTTGCATTTTTACACAATAGTGTCTTCATATAACAAATGTAATAAGTTATACTTTGAAAACTAAATGGTTAGTAAAACAAAACACTGGTAGTGAATGGTGTGCCATGCAAATGTAAAATGTATTGTAGTTCTCATGAAATATCCTCATTTCAGTTTCACTGCCTAAAGTATGCTTGAGGCATAAAAATCAGATTATGTCATATTGCATGTCATTGAAATTCATTGCATTAAGAATGTTGTTAGAATTTTAGATTTATTTTATTTGTAGACAAAAAACATTAAAGGAATAGTTCACCCAAAAATTTAAATTAGCCCATGATTTACTCACCCTCAAGTCATCCTAGGTGTATATGACATTCTTCTTTCAGACGAATACAATCGGAGTTATATTTAAAAAGTCCTGGCTCTTCCAAGCTTTATAATGGCAGTGAATTGTGTCATTTATGAAGTCCGTAAAGGTGCATCTATCCATCATATAACTGCTCCACGCGGCTCCAGGGGGTTAATAAAGGCCTTCTGAAGTGAAGTTATGCGTTTGTGTAAGAAAAAGATCCATATTTAAAACGTTATAGACTAAAATAACTAACTTCCGGCAAAAAGTTGTACGCAATTCGACTTACGGCAAAAGAGAAACCCCTGACATGATGTATAGAAGCATTGCAAGCTTTGATGCCTCTCGTGAATAGGGCTGGGCAACAAACTCAAGCCCATCTTCTCTTATATCGAAATCCTCCACCATTTCTCTTTAAAGATTCTCATTTTAGACTCTAATTCATGACCGGTGTTTTGTTTTGCTCTATCCTCTGTGCTTCTGCGTTCGTCAATACGCATGCGTCAAGGGTTCAAGTGTCAGGGTTTACTCTTTTGCCGTAAATCGATGCGTACGGCAATCCGCCGGAAGTTAGTTATTTTAGTTTATAAAGTTTTAAATATGGATATTTTTCTTACACAAAGGCACCACTTCACTTCAGAAGGTCTTTATTAACCCCCCGAAGCCGTGTGGAGCAGTTATATGATGGATAGATGCACTTTTATGTACTTCAAAAACGAAAACAACAATTTACTGCCATTATAATGCTTGGATTAGCCAGGACTTTTTTAATATAACTCCGATCGTATTCGTCTGAAAGAAGAATGTCATACACACCTAGGATGACTTGAGGGTGAGTAAATCATGGGCTAATTTTCATTTGTGGGTGAGCTAACCCTTTAAGATACCTCACGCATGCCTGTGTTTGTGTGTACAGACCATCAGACCAAAGGAGGGCTGGCAGGTGTACAGTTCAGCGCAGGATGCCGACGGCCGCTGCATCTGTACGGTGGTGGCACCAGAACAGAGCTTGTGCTCCAGAGATGCAAAGAGCAGACAGCTCCGCCAGTTACTGGAGAAGGTGTGTGTGCACACATTGTGTGTCTTAGATCGCTAAAGCCGCTTTATATTGAGATCTGGTTCGGATAACAAAAGCTCTCATTGCAGCGATTTGAGAACATTATGCTAGACTGCTCGCCATTGTCATCTGTTAAGAATGCCTCTGGCTTCTCTGCAGCTGATTGTGGAGGAGCATAAAGATGATGCGTAAAGACCTGAAGGATGTTTTAGACCCCCTCTTGTTCCTACTTCCTACGCTATTCTTCTCTGTTACAGTAAAAGGCCTGTAACATTCGGCAATAGTTATTGGCCCATAAGACATCTCTGTTTCTTTTTTGGTTTTGGAGAATGCTAGTGAAGGAGGTAATAGGGTTAACCGATACATAGTCATTTTTTCATCCCTTTTTAAATGTGTCAGTTGTGTCTCTGAGATCTCTCTATCTTTGCTTTGGGTGTTGAGTGAAATTATGAAAATGCAGAATTCCTTGGAGACATAGTGTCAGGGCTGTGTTACACCAGATGGAAATATAATTTAAATCTATCGCATCTTCCTTTTTTGCAGTTCAAAGAATGATTAACGGATCCTAACTTCATCTTCCTCTCTTAAGATTCAGAACATGTCGCAATCAATCGAAGTGCTGAACCTGAGGACCCAGAGGGATTTCCAGTATGTCATGAAAATGGAGAGCCAGATGAAAGGACTCCGATCAAAGTTCAGACAAATCGAGTCGAACCGAAGAACATTATTGACTAAAAACTTTCAGGTGGGCTACCATTAAAGTCAGAGAAAATCAATGATCTTTTCTCATATGAACAGAGCAGTTTGAAATAGCCACACTCTTACCATTACTCTCCAAGAATGAAGAATCAAATCCCGCTTAAAAGCTTCTCGTCTTAATCCTTCACAAACATTTGAAAAGGCCACACGCAGTTCAACATTCTTGGAAATCCTGTAAACCTGTAAAGGTCATGTTTCATTTACAGGCAGTAATATCATTGCGGTCTAACATGTCATTGTTTAGAACGTCTTGCGAGCTGTGCTGTGCTGTGCTCTTACATCTGTTTCTGTTAATGTAAGCCAATCTCCCCTCATGTGATTCCCATTTAAATGTCCGTCTGGTTTTTTCAGGAGCTGAAGGGGAAGATGAATGAACTGCAGCCGCTGATTCCAGTGCTGGAGCAGTACAAGACCGATGCCACGCTCATTTCCCAGTTCAAGCAGGAGCTCAGGAACCTGTCTCTGGTGCTGACTGCTATCCAGGAGGAGATAGGAGCGTATGATTATGAGGAACTCCAGCAGAGGGTCCTCGGCTTAGAGGGAAGACTGAGGAACTGCATGAACAAGCTCAGTGAGTTTTAAACTCAGAATGACTTTGATGGCATTTTCTTATATGGCATGGTATGTGCATTCAGACAGAAAATACTCTTATTCTAAAATACTCATTCTCCATTATGTCAGCCTGTGGTAAGTTGATGAAAATCACGGGGCCCATCACCGTAAAGACATCAGGAACGAGGTTTGGAGCATGGATGACAGACCCCCAGGCTTCACCTATGAACAACAAGGTAATCTATGGCTATGCAACTGAGCCTGCAGAGGCATTTGCAGCAGTGCCTTTACAGCAGCATTGCTTCCATGAACGTTTTTTCTTATTATTTTTCCTCTATAAAAAAACATATATAAAGAGTTCAAAGACATGAACATAACCAACAAGATCACCCACAGCATATAAAATTTGATTTGAAGCAAAAATGACATGAAAATCAAAGGTAAGACTGTGTAATTTAATACTTTCATGGTGGTATAACCTGATGCATTATGAATGATTTCATGAAATAAAAAGGATTATTAATATTTATACTATAAAAATACATTATTTTGAACTTTAAATGTTTTATTTTATTATTTTGTTTGGTTATTTTAAAACTTATTTTAAGTTTTAATGTTGTTCTTTTGTTTAACACCCTGGGGTCAGCGGTTGCGCACTCCTTTGATCATACAGATACATGTAAGTGTTATACATCATTCGAAACTGTTAAAGGGATAGTTCACCCAAAAATGAAACTTACCCCATGATATACTCACTCTCAAGAGTTATATTAAAAAATGTCCTGGCTAATCCAAGCATTATAATGGCAGTGAATGGTAGGCGAAAATTTGAAGCCCAAAAAAGTGCATCCATCCATTATAAACGTAATCAACACGGCTCCAAAGGGATAATAAAGGCCTTCTGAAGCGAAGTGTTTGTGTAAGAAAAATATCCATAATTAAAGTGTTATAAAGTCAAATATCTAGCTTCCGCCAGACCGGCTTCTGTATTCAACTTACAAAAAAACCTAACTGACACAACATATGACGTCGGACGTGGTGTAAGTATTTGTACTGCAAGAGGCATTACACTTTCTGCGTAAAAAAAACAAAAACATTTTGGCTTAAAATTTTGGGCTGCCATTCACTGCCATTATAATTCTTGAAGGAGCCATGACATTTTTTAATATAACTCTGATCGTATTCGTCTGAAAGAAGAAAGTCATATACACCTAGGACGGCTTGAGGGTGAGTAAATCATGGGCTAATTTTCATTTTTTGGGTGAACTATCCCTTTAAGTGTCTATTTTTATTAGAGTATACTCACAATAAAAACAAAATGAAGAAAACAAACATGATGCGGATTCTGCCGTCTCTTTCGCAGTGAAGTCCATTTTGAAACACATCTGAAAATGAACTTTAACTTAGCGAATACTTGCCACACAGACATGAGAGATGTCGTGTACTTTTCAAAAACAAATATTCAAATACATAATATAGTTTATGTAATCCGTCTGAAGAGGGACAGTCTTTTCTGTCTTACTACATTATCTGTAATGAGCTGAGACTGCCACACCCCCGGCACCATTCACATGCATCGCACACGCCCACAATGCCACAAATTTATGAGTTTACTGAGTGTCTTCAGTGTCACATGATCCTTTAGAAATCATTCTTATATGCTGATTTGGTGCTCAAGGAACATTTCTTATTATTACAAATGTTGAAATCACCTCTGCTGCTGAATATTTTTGCTATGTTCATTTTCTGGATTTTTGGATGAAAAGAAAGTTAAAAAAACAATATTTATTTAAAATTTGATTTTGAAATCACACTAATTCATGTCTTCTGCAAAAGAATAGCTCTCTTATCATCCTCAAAGCTCATGGTGTCTTGAAAGGTTTATCGCTAAAAAAAAGTTTCTGTATCGAGAAAATGAATGAGATTTTTACTTCCTGATTCCTATTGTTGTGCTCTATAAATTATTCATTTAATATAATTAAAAAATTCAAGTTTCGAATGTTGCTCATCACATTTGTAATGTTCTAATGCAGGTTTGGTACATGGACAGCTATACAAACAACAAGATTGTCCGGGAGTACAAATCGGTAAGCGACTTTGTAGCTGGGGTTGAGTCAAGAACCTACAACCTTCCGTTCCACTGGGCAGGCACAAATCATGTGGTCTACAACGGCTCCCTGTACTACAACAAGTACCAGAGCAACATCATCGTCAGATACAGCTTCGATAGTGGTCGGGTCACGATCCAACGAGCACTTGAGTCTGCTGGCTTCCACAACGTCTACCCGTACACCTGGGGCGGGTTCTCTGACATTGACCTGATGGCAGACGAGCTCGGTTTATGGGCCATCTATGCCACCAATCAGAATGCAGGGAATATAGTGATCAGCCAGCTGGATCCTTTGACCATCCAAGTGCTAAACTCTTGGAACACGGAATACTCCAAAAGAAATGCAGGTGAGTCCTTCATGATCTGTGGCACGCTGTACATCACCAACTCCCATCTGACCGGGGCTAAGGTGTATTACTCTTATTCCACCAAAACCTCTACCTATGAGTACATGGACATCCCCATTCATAACCAGTACTTCCACATGTCCATGCTGGATTACAACGCCAGGGATCGTGCACTTTACGGCTGGAACAATGGCCACCAGGTACTGTTTAATGTCACGCTGTTCCACATTATTAAAACTGACGACTAATCCTGAGAGATCCACCCTGAGGTGAGAGGAAAACTTTCTGCTGACACTGTTTCTGCAGTTACACTGATCTGTAATCGCCATTTGGTATTGCTGTGAAGTAATGGGTTTTATATATTTCAGTGAAAAGATGAGCTTAGTTTGAGGTTCGGTGTCTCTGGAGATGTCAGTCAGCATTGCACTCCTCCATTTGTTAAACAATCGTCATTAAATTCAAACTCAGACTCAGAAAAGGACATTAATACACTTTTCAAGCTCTATTTACTGTAAATGTTGTTTGTGCAACTTTCAGTGTGTAACAGTGGTATTCAGCTGTAATACTCCATTCAACAAAGAATGTAAAAAACTTACCATTAGAAACATAGAAATATTAAGTAAAAAAAAAAATCTTATTATGGACACTATATATTGATCTGTCAGATTGCATCTCTTAGTTTTAGCTTGTCAAATATTTAGGGAAATTAGGACATATTTTTCAACTCTTTTTATGACTTCTAAAAATAAAAATAAATGTTGTTATTTACCCTCACGTTGTTCCAAAACTGTATGATTTCCTTTCTTCTCTGGAACACAAAAAAAGATATTAGAGAAATATATCCACAGGTTGTCCACACAATGAAAATCAATGGGCTCCAAATATATTCTTTCATGTTTCACAGAAGAAAGAAAGTCACACAGATTTGGAATGACATGTGAAAGAATCAATCCATGCTGAAAACATTTCACAGTGTAATTACAATAAATAGTTGTTACATTAAGTGTTCATGGTTTGAAGTTGTTTCCTTCAAAATGCGTTGCATTCAAACATATCCCAACTTTCACACAGAACTGCAGACAGCAGTAATACAGTCAAATCTAGGGTGTTTAGTATATTTTCAAACATAATGAATGAGAGAATTTCTAAGATTCACAGAAAGCTTTGTGATTTTGCTTTTGATGAAAGATCATTTTTCATCAACTGCAAAAGAACAATCAAAAGTTTTCTACACTTTCCTATTTTAATTATCCCAAAGCTTGTTGAAAAAGATTCTTGATTTAGTGTCAAAAAGAATGATCAGATGGAAATATCTGGGGAGGGAAAAAACCTAATTCTTGTCTTCTGTTGAAAGTAGTGATGAAGATTCAGAATGTTCAAACATTCACACGGACCAACTAAATATGCTGTTGTTTTCTCAACACGTGATTCAGCCAGTTCTTTGCCAGAGGATGATCTATCAGTATTCATAACCTTCAATGACAAATATCTAAAACAAAGTCATTCATTTTCCCCTTAAAGGAACATTTGCTGATGTTGTTTCACTTCCCATCTGCTGATTCAGAAATGACTAGAGCTAGTTTGTCGAACACAATTTCACTTCAGTCAACACATCTCTGCAGGCCCCTGAATCAGAGAAACATTATTCAGCAGAGTGAGAATAAGTACGTTTATGTAAGGGATAATACGCAGTCAACTGGTTGTTATCGCAAAATAAACCTTGACAGGGATCACAGTCAGGTCTTGTATCCTTCTATATTTTGAAGGAGTTTATTAACCATCTCAGTATGCTGTACATTTCCCTGTTTATTACACAGCTGCTTCAAATGAATAAACAAATGAACATAAAAGGTGTAGTTTTAGTGTTTAGTTCAACTGACCAGTCAGAATCAAATATTCCAGAGAGCTGTTATAATTATTAGTATAACACAATCATAAGACGTGTGGCGTTCTGGTAAAAAACAAAACAAAATTTAATGTACTATTTAACAAAAGTTGTAAGCCATCAAGACTGAAACCAGGACAAGTAATACAACACCAAGAAATCCCAAAAAAGTATCCGTGTACCAAAAGCCAAGGACATAATTTTCATTAAATCTGCAGTTTGTAGCTTTTTAAAAAAAAAATGATCCAAATTTTTGAGCAAGTAAATAACCAGCCAGTGTTCAAAACGATCTTCTTACCTTAGCCCGATTCACAACGGTAAGCTTGTAACAATGTGTTAAATAATTTGAGTGGCATTGGTGGGTTACCGTGGGAAATTGTAATCTTTGTGTAATTACGTCAGGAGTCCGGCTAGTAGGCTATCGCATGTGAGGATGCTGCAGGTGGTGGATCATTTATAGCCTTTTCTCACAGCAGCTGGAATAATTAAATTGATCATTTTGGAGATTCTTATCACTGGAGATTCACCCGTAATCAAAAGCAAAAGATTACACTGTACGGAAATTGAAATCTACAGGTAACGCTAACACACACTAAATACAGGCTACAGGCAGCTCTTGATGACGTCGACTGGGACATGTTCCGAGCGAGTTCAGCTGACGTCAGTGAGTTCACAGATGTGGCGCTTTGCTTCATCAACACGCTTACAGAGCAAGCCACGCAAACAATAACAATAACGTCCTTCTCAAATCAGAAACCGTGGGTGGACAATTCAATCACTGCGGCAGTGAACGCACGCACTGCTGCTTTTTAACGCCGGTCTCCATTCAGGAATATGACTGAATACAGAACGTCCTGTTATGCTCTGCGGCGTGCAGTTAAAGCCGCAAAGCTCCGATATAAAGACCGAGTGGAGTCTCATTTCCAACTCAACGACTCGCGGCGCATGTGGCAAGGTCTGAGGTCCATCTGCTCTTTTGGATCTAAATCCTCTGCAGAGGTGAGCACTGATCCGTCGCTTGTGAATGAGTTAAACTCTTTCTGCTCGCTTTGACTGTAATCAAGCGGCAACGCGACTCCGCCAAGTGGCGCGTCAGAGAAATTACTCAGAGCAGCAACAATCACGTGATCTCTGTCTCAGAGGATGAAGTTCGGAGAGCACTCAAGCGTGTGGACGTCAGGAAAGCTGCCGGGCCGGATGGTATTTCAGGTCGTGTTCTGCGGTCCTGTGCTGATCAGCTCGCCGGGTTGTTTACATCTATCTTTAATGAGTCCTCGCTACATCTGTGGTCCCCACCTCCTTCAAAAATCCACCATCATCCCTGTCCCTAAGAACAGTAAACCCTCTTGCCTAAATGACTATCGTCCAGTGGCTCTCACGTCTATAGTCATGAAGGTCTTTGAGAGACTCATTAAAAACACCATTTGCACCTTTTATTCCTGGCACTTTGGACCCTCTTCAGTTTGCCTATCGTCCCAATAGATCGACTGAAGATGCCATCTCTCATGTCCTCCACTCTTCACACAGTGAAAAGTGGGAACTACATTTAGACTGCTATTTATTGACTATAGCTCAGCCTTTAACACCATAGTTCCCACCTAGCTAACCTCCAAACTCCTGGATCTCGGCCTGAATCCTTCTCTCTGCCACTGGATTGAGGGACTTCCTCACTGGCAGGCCTCTAGGTGGTGAGAATAGGCCAGTCCACCTCCTCCTCCATCACCCTGAGTGTGGGAGCTCCACAGGGCTGTGTCCTGAGCCCCTGCTCTACTCCTCTCTACACGCATGACTGTTTGTCCACACACAGCTCCACCTCTATCATCAAATTTGCTGATGATACTGTTGTCCTGGGCCTCATTTCCAACAACAATGAGGCGGCATACTTGGACGATTGCATCTAACATCATGGTGCCAGGACAACTGTCTCTCTCTGAATGTTGGCAAGACCAAAGAAATGATTGTGGACTTCAGGAAGAGACAGCAACAGACATACTCCCCCTCATGATCAGCGGGTCACCAGTAGAGAGAGTGAGCAGCTTCAAGTACCTTGGAGTAAACATCTCCGAGGACCTGACCTGGCTCACATTCAGACACAGGTGAAAAAAGCCAGGCAAAGACTGTACCACCTGCGCCAGCTGAGGAAATTCAGGGTTTCACCAGCTATCCTGAAAACTTTCTATTTAGGGGCGATAGAAAGTGTTTTAACTCAGTGCATCACAGCGTGGTATGGGAACAACACCAGTCATGACCGCAAAGCCCTGCAAAGGTGCGCTATCCGAGCGTATCTCAGGGTCAGCTCTCCGTCTCTGCAGGGCGTCTACACCAAACGCTGCAAAGGTAGAGCTACTAAGATCATCAAGGACTCTAATCACCCTGCAAACCCTCATTTCACGCTGCTGCCATCTGGTAAGCGCTTCGAAGCCTGATGGCCAAAACTGAGAGACTCAGGAGAAGCTTCTTCCCCAGGCCATCAGACTCTGAACTTAACGTCCACGTGACTTCACTTCAGGATAAACATCGATACACTCTCATTGCACTGCACTTTCTGTTCTCGCTGTTACTGTGTAACAACCTGTTATAAACCTGTTTGCACATTATACTCTTTATACATTTGTTAACCACATATTTATAAGTCTACAGTTTACTCACTGCACAGTCTACTTCAATTATTTTATTCCACTTTATCCTTATTTTTACCTTTTTTTTTTTTTTCTTTACTTGATTATTTATAATTCTACAGATATAGACATATATATATATATATATATATAGATAGTACTTTTTTTATCCTATTTCTATTATAATTTCAGTGTTTTTAACTGTGAATTTGCACTGTCCATGGAGCGGCCTGTTTACATTTCACTGCTGGTTGTATATTCTGTATATAACTGTGTATGTGACAAATAAAACTCTTGAATCTCTTGAATCTTGAATACACGTAGTCACGCAATGCTGATGTTGTTAACATTAACAATTTGAGAACAAAGTATAACAATAATAATAATTTGCCCCCGTAGCTTCTCCATGTGCTTCAAAACGGAGGGGTGAGCAGTGGCTGATTGCTAAAATTCACACACTGCACCTTTAAATAGGCCAGTACAAAATTTTTTTTTTTTAACCAAGCCCTATCGTATAGCCCCCCAGAACACTTGGAATATATGGCATGTGTAGCATGGAACCATTTAAGGTGAAAAGGTCCACCACTTGCCCATTCAGTTCTATTCACACATCACATTAAAGATGTCTCTATGACAGACAATATAATCACTAACTTACTATGAGAAAAATGAATGAGGGTTCCCTTGTAATTTGTGGTGTGTGACCTAGCTCCGGTCGGCCTGGTGCTCTGGGGTATCTCTGTGTTGACTACAATGCCCATGACTGGCCGTTTGACTGACAGCTCCTGGGCAGATGAATCGGGCAGACTGTCACCCCATATCAAAGCCAGGGCAGGTGCTGACTGAGACAGGCCAAGCATAGCATATAAGGCCAACAGTAAATTAACTTTCTCAACACCCCTCTCAGCAGGCAGCCAGAGATGCGACTTTGAAGAAGAAAATGAAGGAGGGTTGAGAGAAAGCAAAAAAACACAGAGGAGAAGAATAGCGCAGGCACAGCGAGAAAAATGGAGTAAATGGACTTAAGTTCCTGTGTGCGAGCAGAAGGGCTGTGGGTGTTGCAGGCATATGAGGTTGACTCAGCTCTCAGGTGGAGTGTCAGAGTGACTGGGTCTGAAAACATTAGACATGGTGAAATTAGTCACATGTCACATATCTCAGAATGTGCATTTACTAGCTGCATATAAACAATATTGAGTGAAGTCGAAAATGTGGTCAATAACTGTGCACTGCCATTTGTTATGCAATCTTTTGATTTAATAAGGTTTAATACACACACGTTGGGTTTCCATGTTTTATGGGGACTTTTCATAGACATACGGATTTTTATACTGTACAAACTGTATGTTCTAACCCTACCCCTAAACACAACCCTCACAGAAACCTTTTTTACATTTACAAAAAGCATATTTTAGTATGATTTAAGCTGGTTCCTCATTGGGACCAAAACATGTCCCCACAAGACCAAAAATTAAATTCATATATATATTAACATTAGCTAGATTTGAGTGATTTGTTAATAACAACATTCAGTATGAGGGTTGTGTGTGTGTGTGTGTGTGTGTGTGTGTGTGTGTGTGTGTGTGTGTGTGTGTGTGTGTGTGTGTGTGTGTGTTATGATGAGAACACTAGTAATGTATGTATAGTGTTTTCAGATAAATTGTTAATGGCTAAAAATAGTGCAAGTGAGCTTGTCTTATAAACTCTTTTCAAGATTCAGGATTCCAATTATTGACTCAAGAGAGCGTACCCTTCCAGCTATACCAGCCCAGAGCTGCCCTAAATCATCTTCAGCAATATCTCAATGTTCTCTTCCCCTTTGGTCATGGAAATGAAGGTCAGTAAGAATCACAGATTAAATCTCATGTATCAAGGTTTCACAAGCATCTGCATTTTATCTCAGAATACAAATAGCTGGACAAACATCTCCACTGGGGGAAAGGCTGTTGGGTCCCATCTACAATCAGCCCAGGCAGGTCCTCTCAGACTGATTATAGGATGGTAAAATAATTGGTTCCCCATTTCCCTCTTTAAATCCATTTTTAAAATCATGTTAGTTCCATTAGTATTAAGTTCAAGGTTAATCAACCCGTTCCTGAAGTCTCCCAAGATTTGAATTTGTTCTACATCATGTTACAGTTTCGAACGTTTTCAAAAATTAATTTTAATTTTATATATATATATATATATATATATATATATATATATATATATATATATATATATATTTATATATTTTTTTAAACACTACTTAATTTGACGACTCCGACAACTTGCGTTCTTCCAGCCAACATTTTGTTAGCAATGTACAGTTTCTCACAGCTAATTCAAAATTCACATGCATGACTGAAATGTATAGGCTAATGTAGAAAAACATTCTCTTCAAGTGATGTTAACCATAAATCCAAAACCGCCATTGTAAAAACCCATTAGAGATTCCCAAGGGAATTAACGGCTCCAAAATGCTAATTCTTTTAGGAACAGAATAGCAGTATTCTGCTGTATCAGAGTGGACAGCATGAGAAAGACGAGCTCTTGTGTACTGGAAAGAGAATGAGTGCTGCCTCCTAGCGGTGAAAAACGGTATAAAATTGATTATATAAACTGTATATTGACTTTATAAAAATTCTCACTGGGGGACATCATCAGACTTTTTAGAAAGGCAGGAAAATTGTGTAACAAAATCCCTGTGTTGTCTGTGAACTGAACTCTTCGCTCATTATGAAAGAAACTCACCCACGACTTCCAATTACAACAGCATTTACTCACTGCTTCCTGCACACTGTTCTGTCAGTCACTATAATTAGCGCAGTCGTCCCATCCTCAGCACCTCTTGATGTATGTCTGGTTCTATGGCTAATTATCCACTGTATTGATCACTGGAGACAACTGTCTATTTATTTCCAGCAGTAGAGAGCAGTTCCTCTCCATTTGACATCCTCATTAGGATTCAGCAGATAGTTAGTGGACTGATAACATCTCATTCAACAAAGGCAAGGCAGGGTTACATATGAGGAATTATGGCCTGTTCTGCTCATATGGACATGCTGGATGAAAACACTGATTCGTTCAGAGGCTGGGAATCAGTTGTGTGGCATGGATTTCACCTGGAGGACTGGAAGAGACATGGAGTCATTAATAGAGTTGCCTATTTTGAGGTAATTAGCCTACTTTTGGCTTTATTTTTCTCCCTCACAGACGTTCTGTTTTAAATGGAAACATTTACATATCTGAATGCAATGAATGGTTATATCTCTGCAGTTAATAAACTGTCCCTATGACTATAGTGATACAATTAAATCAAATTAGAATTATTAAAACAGTTAACAGTTAGATTTAACTAAAGTTATCCAGTATTTTTACCGATATTCGCAGTATCAGTATCAAGTCTACAAAATGTATGACTTCATATGGGTCTCTAAAGAATAACACCTAACAACACCATTAAATAGGGTGCTAAATTAAAAATGAATGAATTTCACAATGGACATGTACATAAAATGTGTAATAGTTTTTCTAAAAACTCTAAATATATATGTGTGTGTGTGTGTGTGTGTGTGTGTGTGTGTGTGTGTGTGTGTGTAAAAATCAATAATTATTTTGATAGTCTTGCCGCATTTTTGAAATGACTCTTCCAGAACAGAACTGACCTGAATGCATTGTTATATAAACCTATATTTTAGAAAATATTTTAATATTGTTTACCTAAAATATTTGACTTTTTAAAGCCATTGATGCTTAAGTGAAATTCCTGACATGTAAGCCAAACTATTATTCTTATTCTTATTATTGTAACACTTTACAATAAGGTTAAATACGTTAACATTCGTTTATTACATTAGTTAACAATGAACTGAACTTTTACAGCATGCTCATTTTTATATTTACAAAGCTTTATTGTTAGAAAGACTAATAAATTCTGTAAAAATAAGCTGTTCATTGTTAGTTTACGTTAACTAAAGCATTAACTAATGTCAGCAAATGAGACCTTATTGTAAAGTGTCACAATTATTCATTATTATTATTAATATTTAAATGATGTATTGATGTAGATTATTTAGTTATCATTATGTAGAAATAATTATTAGAAATTATAGTGTCAATTATCAGACAAAAATATCAAAACAAACAATCCTTATTGTTAGGTGATCTCTTTTTAACTCTAACCTCTGTGTTGATAAGCAATAAATAATAAATAAACATTATTTATTTGAATATTAATGATTTAAAAAATACTTAAAATTGTTATTAATCAGGGCATGTCTTCATTTGATATGGAAGAGGGCTCCTGAGAAGGACTCTGTCATGGTCTATATCTATGTGTGGTGGTAATCTATTTTCACAGTAGGGCTGATATCTCAGTGCTGTGCTCTATATTTTTCTTCATACTTAAAGCTGATAATCAAGGCTAGAATATCAATGAAAGTCCATATATGATTAAAGCTTGATGGGGGGGGCCGTCTCCCCTTACCAGAAGGATTAAACTCAAAGCACTTGATGATATGATAGTTGGCAGTGTTATTCAGCGGTGCAGTGGGGCTGATGAATTGCCCCTCACCGTCAGAGACAAATTTAGACCAGCTTGTAGCTCCAAATCCAAGACATGCCCCTCACGTCTCTTCGCTGGCGGGCATCCGTGTACATGTGCCTGCACTACATGAGAGACATATTTCTGCAGACACAGCTCTCAAATACTCCAAATAAAATATACCAGGCCCTGTCTTCTGGAAATACAAAGTCATGTATGAGTAATAGCGTTTGGAATCTCAGAATGTGGTAACCTGAGCAAAATTATGCAACTATGTCAACAAGATACTCTGTGATACTCAACTCGATATGCCAGTGAGGTCATGAGCATGCCATCTCTTACCATGTGACTGTCCGATCGCTTCACCCCCCTGGCATCAGTGTACCAACTACCAAAATCAGGGCTCAACTTCAGCCCTCAGCAGGCATCATGGAATGTGTGGACTTAAGGAATCTCTTCACCGTAGCCCATTTCATAAAGGCCAGGTGTGAGCACGGCCTGAAAGCTGGTGCCACCAAGGATAAGAATTATGTCTTTTTTGAGGTGGAGATCCTGGACCCCAAGAGCAAGGCGCAACTCTGCTACCTGGATAAGGTGCGTTGGCTTGCGCACCTTAGTGCTAGTGTTTGCATTGAGTAGTGTTGTTTTAATATTATTCATATACTATTATTTATTATTATTTTGAATTACTTTTTTTATATATTGTCTAAATGTATTTTTATATTGTTATTTTGTTATGTGTTTTGTTCAAGTTTTTTTCTTCTGTTTTAGTCATTGTATTACTTGTACTCTAGTAGTTGAAAAGGCAAATTTTCTAATTTCTGTGTAAAGTTTTTTCATCAAATATAAATATTTCATTTTATTTCATTTTATTTAAAAATAACATCATTGGCATTGGGTCTCAAATCATATTTAAGTAAACAATATCCTACTCTCTCAGGTGGAGCCCAACGCCACCATCGCAGAGATCAAGACATTGTTGCACAAAATTTGTAAGTGACTTTGGTTCTTAGTTTAGTATTTTAGTATTAAAATCATAGGAATTTAGTATTTTTCATGTCATTGTTCAGAGCATAAGAAACTAATGGGGGGGATGATATTTTTTCATTTGTTATGCCATGTCCTCATAAGGACACCAGGACTTATGAGGTTTAAAAAATAAAATTACACGAAGGGATATGAATAGGCAAAAACAATGGGATTTTTTTAACCAAACTTTGTTTAAAGATGATTCTCAACTATATGTTATGAAGGATACAAAGGCATGAATTGATACACCATTTTACTTTATGCAATATGTTGGTAAAATGGCCATACATGGGTTTTCCCATTCAATTTCCCAGTCTCTAATTTGCATATTAATGTATTCTTGGAGTAACATGTAATGAAAAAGTGTAATAATGGGAGTAATAGTTGGCAATATTTTCATAATAATATCTAATACTTTATAGGAGTATTGATATACAATTTCTTTCCCTCACTTGTTGTGTCTCCTAAAATGCCTGATAAACATGATTTAGGTCATGGGGTCCTCTACAGTGGACAAATCAATGCCCTGTTTTGTAACAGAAAGTCATATTTTGATTAGAAACCCCATAACATTTTCCTGAGATGTTGATTTATAACAAACAATTTGAAAATTAGTCAGATTTAAATGATTACAAAATATTATAATGTTTCTATAAGAGTGCTAAATTAGATTATTCAGTCATTTTTAAAGACCAAGGGGAAGTTGCTGTCCCGGTGAAACCTCAAAACAAAAAGTCCTGAATGTGCTCTTTACAGGACATTCAGACTTAAAACTATGACATGTATGGTGTCAGAGAAATTCACTAAAATATAATGTCCTCGTATGTGGACAGTGGCACTTAGGAGATGCTTTGATGCTTATTCAAGCTCTGAAGCTTACATATATTACAATTCTTGAAATCCCTGCAGATCCCAAGTTTTATCCATCAAGACAGGCACTGAAGCTGCATCCTGGTAAACTTACTTTTTATATTTTATTGAATATTTTCTATTCTATTCTATTCTATTCTATTCTATTCTATTCTATTCTATTCTATTCTATTCTATTCTATTCTGTTCGACAGCCTGCGTTTACCAGCATTGCATAATCTTACAAATTCTTGAAAGTTCTTTCAAAGCCAGTAAATGCACTGAACTTCACCAAACCTTCAAAGGAGAAGGTAAAATAAAAGAATATATATATATATATATATATATAAGAATTAAAGCCTAATACAGTAGCCAGATGCTTTTGCAATCTTAGATCTGCAACAGCTGTGGCACATATTATGTGCACGTCTGCATTTCTCTGGCCAGAATGTCAGGCATCATTTCACACTGGAGAAGGCGAGAGTGAGAAAAAAACTGAAGCCATTCATACTGCATTATTTATGAACATGTTGTTTTTATAATATCTAAACTTGGGTGCATTTCTCTTGATATTTCTTTATGTTATGACTGACTTGATGATTCTCAGAGGGAAAAGCCCTCAGTGATGATGATGTGCTGGAGGATCTACCGGTTGGCATGACCGCAACAATGTTCTTCCAGGACCTTGGCCCACAGTTAGGCTGGACTATGGTAAATCTGATGCACACTTATTTAGACATTGGCAGTTCATATTGTGTGCATGCCAATAATGTTTTTTTTGGGGGGGTGGGGTGCTGATTGTAGGTATTTCTGGCAGAGTGTCTTGGGCCGCTTTTCATTTACCTGCTGTTCTACTATCGGCTTCCATACATCTACGGGCCTGAGTATGACTACACCCAAAGCCCATTGAAAGTTGTCAAGTGAGTTTGGAGTGAAAAATCTTGTTCATTGATGAATGCTGGTGAACAGAATATTTATCACACTTAAATTCAGTTTTGTTAGTGTAACCTAATGTATTTAGGTTGGTTCGGTGTTAAATAGTATTTTTGACGTACACATTTTTAAGTTGAATCTGTGAGAATGAATGATGAATAATTTACCAACCGTGTGGAGAACAGTTTGCTAGTGGTTTATATTTGACCCTGCTGATACAGGCTGGCTTGCTGGTGCCACTCTCTTCATTACATTAAGAGACTTGTGGAAACTATTTTTATCCATCGCTTTTCCGACGGAACGTTACCTTTACGCACCATCATGCTGGTATGTTTATGTCTGTATTTTTTCATGTAATATATTCATGAATTTTTACTTTTTCTTTCTCTGTTTTTAATATGCCCCTTGCTGTTTTTAAGCACTACAAAATAAGACCGCATGCTTTCCAAAGTCTTATTGTTACAATCTTTCCTGTCTTGGCACATTAGCTAATGTGTCTGAAGTGCTTATGACACTGGCATTAGTTCAGTGGTGTCAGTGAAGCGTTGAGGAGCTTTAGGGGGGACATTTGGCTGCTTTTCATTAAGCGTCGTCTTGCTGGTTTAAATGATGCCCCTACAGTCTTTCAACACACTGGGAATACATATGGTTTGCCCATATGGAAGAGTTGTTCAAAATATTGCCTGCACGTGTGAATGCTAATCATGCAAATGAGAAAGCTTAAATTAAGTAAAACAGCTACAGTATACAATTAAGGTTTGCCTTTAACATGAAGTCAGGTATTATTTTTTGAGCAGTTACTGAGTATTATATGATCCTTACACAAATGTAAAATGTAATTTCTTTAGCTTTGTCTATACTACTGGGGGTTTGCATCATGGCAGGCATATTACATCAACCATCCGCTCTACACACCACCAAGTAAGTGCTCATTGTGTCACACATTAGATTAGTTTGTGTGCCTCATATTAACTCCTGATGGTCTCTCTAGGCTATGGAAGACTACAAATCTACTCTGCACTGGCAATATTTTTGGTATGTATGTCAAAAGCTCTATTAATTAAAGTCAAATATTTAAAGATATATATTATAGTCATATATATATATATATATATATATATATATATATATATATATATATATATATATATATATATATATATATATATATAGAGTCACCTTCTTCCAAACCATGCCTTTACCCAAGTTTGATAAACCTATAATAATTGCTTACATACATCATTCACATGTGCCAGTCATGTCATTACATACATCATTCACATGTGCCAGTCATGTCATTACATACATCATTCACATGTGCCAGTCATGTCATGTGCTTTGCAGAATCATTCAGAGGTTCGAAATGCTTAAAACATGGCACACACTGGTGATGCCTGCTGGTCAGAGAGCTCAAAACATGCATACAAACACCTTTTACAAACCAATTGCAAATACTGAAAGTGTAATCTATTGTTCTATGCTACAAGCTATTAACAAATCATCTAATACCATTAAATATGAAGTGTCTGTATAATGTGTTAATGAATTTGTGGGGATAGTTTTGTTTGTTTTATAGAGAGTTTGGTTAATATGGCCAAAAATAAACTTTTACTACAACTCTTCCTTTTCATTATGCAAATGAGTCGTTAGAAATGTCTGCAAATTTATAAAACTGAACTGAGTTCAGCTAAAAATGTCTCAGGTAACCCTGTAATCCTGGTTCCTTGTGTAGAGAACGAGACACTGCATCAGGTTGTTGCTTTGGATGCGCTTCCGTGTGACCAGTGGTTGAAGCACATGTGAAATCACACTAATTCCATTGGCTGCTGGTAGTCATATGACTTCAAGTGGCATGTACCTGGGAGCCTGTAGAACTCATATTGAGGCAATACAGTTTTATAAATGTGTGTGGAAAGGACCATCCTACCGCATCACAAGAAGATCCAAATAAACACACAACAAAACTGCGAAAACAGCAAGCATTTTTTAAATAAAATATAAGAACAGCATCTGATCATAGCAACGTGGATGTTTACATTCTGCACTCTAGTAAAGTCACATCACATTTATTTATATAGCACTAGGGGTGAAGGTACTCCACACATTCCATAGGCCTGCTGAATCCAGACTGCTTAGAAGCTGCAGAGCCCCTGCTGCGTGCTCCAAAACAGACAAACAACTGTTCTGATTTATGCCGAAGGCCTGAGCGGTGGACATAAATACTAAGGGCCCAAACAGGGTATAAGAGATTAAGCCTCTCTTGATATGCAGATTGAAAAGGTGGAGGATATAAGGCCTGATGGACCACTGAATGTGGGACTGAGAAAAGCACCTTCAGAACATAATCTGGCCTAGAATGTAGAATAAGTTTAACTCCACCCAGCAAAATCTGAGCAGGAGGCGGCAAATGACAAGGCCTGTAATTCTCCTATGCTCTTTAGGGAGGAAATTGCAAGGATAAAGGCTACTGGTAGAGTCAGAGCTTTACTCAAGAGGCTTAAATCCTGCCATAGCCAGACCTTCCAGGACAACAGTAAGGTCCCAAAAAGGAACTCTGGACCAAGAAAGGAGACACCAAAGGATGCCTCCCTAAGGATGAATATGGATAGGATGCACCATTAATGGATATGTGGCTAACAGAAAGGGCCACCACATACACCTTAATTGTAGATGGAGTCAACCCAGCAGAAAAGTAGTTTTGCAGGAACTCCAGCACTGAACCAAGAGGGCAGTTAACTGGTTCCAGGTGATGCGCTCTGCACCACAAGGAAAGTAGGCTTCACTTGAAGGTGTACAGTTTCCTAGTGGATGGAGCCTTAGCACTTAGGATGGTCTCAACGACCTCAGTTGAAAGATCAACACCTAAGAGATGGTCCCCCTCCATATGGCGGGGGTAATAAATTGTGTCCCCTGCCTGAGACAGAAGATCCCTTCAGACAGAAATCTCCCATGGAGAGCCATCCAAACTCGGGCCAGGTAAATGGGGCTATGAGTAATAAGCATCTGTACCATGTTATCCAGCCCCAGGGGTACTGGAGGTGTGAGATAAAACCAGAGCGAACAGTGTGTCGAAGTCTCTGAGCCCTGAGCCCAGAGCAAAATCTAGCAAGCCAGTCTTACAGTAAAGTCTTACAGTAAACACGAGCCGAGTACGGTTGAACCCAGGATCTCGACACCTCAATGTGGACACGGGCTTGGCCTTCCTCCTCAGAAAAAAAGAGCCAAGCAGGAACTGGGGCACTCTTCCCACAATTCCTTTCTGTCCTTCTATCCGTGCAGACGTGTTTTCTCTCTGTTCCCTGCTGGCTCTCGCGCTGTTTTGTTTTGTCTAGTGTTTCGTCTCTTCTCTTTCTCTCTGACTGCTGCTTTGCTGGACTCTTGAAAATACTGAAATGGAATTGATTAACTGGTCAATCAGCGCAATCGACAAGATTTTCTCACTAAGGAAGGGTGCCCCGGGAGAACCCACCTGCCCAGACGGGACCTTTGCCGCAGGGTACGTGAGGGACGCATGGAACAACTGGCAAGTCCTGTGCCTGGAGGCTCTGTCCGTGGAGGATGCGGAAGATTTATACATGATTGGATTATTGATGGCGGGGTTCCTATTCTTTGGCTTTGGGATTGCCCTGACCTATCGGAAGATTGGTAAGACAGCTGCAAGCAAATTCACCCAGCCGCTGTCTGTGGAAATTAAAGAATGCTTCGGGGTTGTGTGTGACCGTCTGAAGGAATTAGATCAGAAAGTGATAGGAATTGAGGAACTGAACCGTAACAATAACGCAGTCCGGACTGCGGATACGCAGGGTAGAGTGGGCTCTATCGGGGTCAGATCGGTGAACTTTTACGGACTGTAACCGGTCTGGCCATGAGGCTGGACGTAATGTCTAGGAAACTGCACAGACCGGACGCGAATGCTGAGGACCAGATCTGATTGATTGATTATGATCCGGACAAATTACCAAGATCATCAAATGGATTAAAAATAATAAATTGTATTTGCCTGACCTAATCAACTAGCCCAACGAACCTCACTTGGTCCCTATCTCTCGGTTGGGATTTCAGCCTGACAGCTGGGTCTGCTATCTTCCCCTGTGCACTGCCTTATCTCCCTTCAAGGACAAACCATAGAACTGAACTCGAAAACATCTGAAGTTATGGCTAACATTCTCACACAACACAATCTCAGACTCACTGCGCACCATACACAACCTACCCGATCCCACCCCCTCCAACCGTCTGCCTGTCTTTGTCTTTATCTATCTCCTCTCCCACTCCATACAAAAAATCCCATCACGTGACCACGTGTACTGTGTCATGTTTATGTTTATGTTTATGTTTGTTTTGTTGTGTTTGCTATGTAATGCTTGCTAAATTGCATTCTTGTATTTCTGGAGAGCGTAGGGCGGCGCCTGAATAATCGGCTGCGGCCCGGAGGCTTGCTCCAAACTTCATTTCGTTATACTGTACTTGTACATGTGTAATGACAAATAAACTTCAACTTCAACTTCAACTTCAACTCTTATAGATAGAAGCTCACAATGCACGCAGCTGGCCCAGCAACCACGAGAGTGGACTGTGCATGCTCCACTCCCAAACAAACAACACAAGTCATGCAAGTCACCAGTCCTAATGTTGTGAGGACAAGGAGACACACTTCATTGCTTGCTTGCTTGCCATCATTCCAACCTTATATACACCGGCAATAAATAAGACCGACGATTTCACGTCAAATGACTAGCGGCAGCCAGATTTCACAGGGTCACGCGGAAGTGTTTCCATAGCATCAACAAAATGACGCAGTATTGAGTTCCTTCGAAAGGGAACCACATAGTAGACAATGGTTCATGGGTTAACAGAGATCTTCACACCCTAGCGGTGAACATTTCAAAATAGTTAAAAATAGTCAAAATAGCCGAAACAAAGCCTTGTTTGATACACACTTTGGTACCGTGAAACTGAAGGTTTGTTGCCACAACAAACAAGAAATACTGACCATGTATCCTCCAATACGGCAAACCTCCGGGGAATCACTGGTTGTAAAAACAAAGAAGCTGTTATTTATGTGTCCATCTGCTCTGATAAGATGTCCTGTATCAATGTGACACCAGTGCCTCCTACCACATTAATCCGTGCAGAAGAGCAGAGTCAAAGCACAACCATGTTCCTCCGCGAGATGCATGCAGTTTTATTTTTTACCAGCTAGAGAGCCACAAGTTACATAGTGTAGCTTTAATTTTAGATAGCTGTTTTTTCTCCATCATCTCTTTGTCTGTTCATTTTTATTCAGGTCTGTGAGTTTGGCAATCTCTCAGTTCATCTGATCCTGAATCGAATCAGCTGTAATGGTGAGCCCTAATAAAGATTCATCTCTTTAGTTGAGTGGGCGTAATCATGACCGATCAAGACAGACAATTAAACCCAGTGATTGTGATTAAATACCATTTCTTTCTTCCTTTTCAAAAGGGGAATGTGTGAGTGTATGATGTTAAATTATATCTCATTAATACCTGCTTCAGAGACTAGATATTCTCCTGAATGAATCCTTAACTCTTTAGTTTCTTGAATATTATCCAGTTATATCCAGTTTTCATTATAACCTTACAATCTTCTCACACATCGACAGGGTCCAGGCCTACAGAGATTCCTTATCCCACAAAGAATCCATTCACTTGGCTGTTTTTCTTCGTGTCCTGCCCTAACTACACATATGAGGTTTGTCAAGTGTACAGAGTAAGCTTTTTCATGTCAAAAAAGCAGTAAATGAGACATTTGGAACATCTGGGGTTGTGTCCACACATGTAGAGAGCAGATACATCACATATATGTGAAATGTTTCTGGTTAAAGTATTTTTGTGGTCTTGAGAAATATTGTTTTGTGCAGTGACGTAAAATTTGAACCCTGAATTTATTTCCAGGTGGGATCATGGATCAGCTTCACAGTCATGACACAGTGTGTTCCAGGTACGCAGTAGGCCTATTACAAACCATCTGCAGAGAGTTCAAATGTCTGAGAACACAACTCAGATGCACAAATCGAACTGAAACCTGGGATTTAACAAAGTTTATGTATTTATGACGTAAAATGAATGAGCTATATTTAACATAGCACTTTTTAGTTAACAATAGCTCTGCTGATTATATGGTCACAAATTTTATAATTCTTTTGAAAGAAGTCCCTTATGCTTATCAGGCTGCATTAATTTGATCAAAAATACAGTAAAAACATTAATTCCTGTGATGGCTAAGCTGAATTTTCAGCATTACTCTGTAACACTTTATTTTACAGCTATGTGTTATGCATAATTATATGCAACTAACCAAACCAAATCCTAATTGTAACCCTATAGTAAATACATGTAGTTAATTAATATTACTCATACATTTAAGTACCAAATTTTCTTCCACAAAGAAAAACAGTTCCAAACTGCTTAAGCCTTTATATTGCTGAAAAGATTTGTTCTTTACCATTATGTTGAAATTAATGCTGAAAGGGATAGTTCATCCAAAAATGAAAATTAGTCTTTACTATCACTTTTGATCAGTGTAATGCATTCTTGCGGAATAAAAGTATTAAACTCTTTTAGATAGACAGAGACAGATAATCGGTGGTCTCTGACTTTTGGACCCCTGTATATATTTTCTGAGTATAAATATTGCTGCACCTGCCTGATAAGAACCATAAATCCTTTATATTTTTCAGTTGGAGTTTTTGCTTTTTTGGGGTTTATTCAGATGACTATATGGGCTCGGGAAAAGCATAAAACCTACGGCCAGCAATTCGAAGACTATCCTGACCTGAGAACGGCCATCATTCCACTCTTCTTCTAGATCTGTTGGATAGAGGATGAACCTACGTGCACTTTTGTCATTGGACTCTTCACCAAACATCATACTGTAAGCAGCAAAAAAAGTCTATTCTTTCTGTCAGACTTTTTTTTTTTTCCACACACAATTAAGTTTGTGATATACTGTCCGAAGTAGTATGGTAATGGTAATATTTTTATGGTAAAAATATGGTAATGGTAATTACTGGTAGTTATATTTATTATAAAGAGGCTTACTGAGCATAGACTGAGGTTATACTGCAAAGTCGAGGAAGATATACTACCCAGACAGCAACATAGTGTCGGCCCAGATCCCACATATGTGCAGGAGGCGTATATGTATCACAAACTTAAACATTTGCTTGACATCAAAGAGTAAGTTGAGTCTCGACTGAAGGTCTTCAGACCATCAAGCAGGAAACATGGTGTACAGTGTGATCCTGTTTTATTGTTGATTATTCATTTTTGTATTCCATTAAAACATTTTGCAGAACATATCTTAAGTGTTTTTGTAGTAAAGAAAATGTTACTGAAGATTTTTATTTCCCAGAAATAAGTGATTGTCAGTTTTCAAATGTCAGTATTTTCAAGACACGGTAAAATAACAATCTTACAGAATTGTGTTTATTGTTAATGAAAACCATCTGTTGCATATTAAAACTATATTTGCTTAAAAGATTTACTGATGAATAAAATTGAATCTCTCTATTCCTCAACACCATGAGGTCAGGGTTTGGCTGTTGGTAGATGCCATAAGTGTGTATTCACTGCATAAAAAAACCCCTCTAAAACACCTGCAAGCAAAATAAAGTGTAGAGAGTGCCAGCCAGCTGACCTTGAGAGAGAGTAACAATAAAAAGTAACTTTTTTTGAAATAACGAAATGCTGCAAATCTGCATAAGTTTCAGGTTCTGATTACAGATTTCATATTTATTTGAGCTCATACTGTTGATGTTTAACCAGTACAAAATCAATGTATTATCAAAGTTGTATTAGAATGAAGCATTTTGGTGAGTGCGTACACAGGCACTGCTGTAGCAGATGCCCTTTCATTCAGCATTTGAAAGATTTGTACAACAAAGAAAAATTGCAACACTAATATTTACAAATGTATAAACATAATGAACATTTCCGATTGTATGGGAAATTAAAGCAAGTTTTGTGTGCAACAATGTAGTATTTTTCGAGAGTTTTAAGCATCTACTTCACCTGACCTGCATCAGTTTATCAGCATTAATGGGTGCTTCTCAAACGGAAGGCTGCATCCTACCGAGACTGTGTCCTTCCTAGTCCAGTCCTTCTGAGGCTTGTAGGTTAGTGTCCTCCTCAGCAATTAAACACTTGAAATGAGACGGTCTAGTAAGTGTGCATGGCTACGTCACACATGTTCCCTGCCCCTGCGGTCACAGCACGAAAATACTATTAAAACTTAATTTTGGAAAAATACTTTGTATTACAAATCTTTATATTAACTGGCTTTCTATTAATGCAATACAGTGAATGACAGCCACCTGCGGTCTCCCAGTGGCTTACATTATTGTCATTTTAGTGTTAGTGATTAATTTACAGCAAAACAAAAGATAACATATATGCTTTTAGGTCCGAAAACATTATTTATACATTTGATAATAAACTAAGATAAGCTCAGTACCGACTTGTTTTCTGTCAGTTTATTTTCATGAATTGGAATGTGCAAAGGATTGTGGGTGATTTAAGGCCGTGAAGGATACAGACTGAATGAAGGATGCGAAACGAAGGCTGCCTTCCAAGGACCTTTCAAATTGAGATGGCCTTTGGCGACGTTTAATGACGTGGCAGCCGAGATATTCAGCCTTCGAAGAATGCAGCCTTTGAGAAACACCCAATTTCCATTTGAGAAACACCCAATATGTCATTGAAGGTTTCCATTCATTGGGTGGAGTCTGACCTTTGGCTCAGAGGGCAGATGTTCAAAAATGTCAAATATAATAAAAAAAACCTATGCCATTAAACTTAATATAGATGCAGTTGGTTTTGTGTATAAATACATATATAAAAGGCTTTAGAGAACTTCATAAACAACATGCTGTCAGCCATGAGTTACTTAATTACTGTCACTTTGAAGCGTTTGAGTTCATTTTATCTGTGTTTCGATGCAACTCTTTGCAATGGCGAGATCTTTTTCTCCCGTCTTAGCCCGGATGCTCTGAGATGAGGGGGGACGGTATCTTCCTCTCCTGACTGTTGCTTGGCAAAACTCACAAACACCTGTAAGGCAGCGAAACAGAACAGTCCTGTCAGACAAATCTGCTGAGCAAATCGAATTCAATCTCCTCATGGGAATTTCAACCAAAAATTCATTTCTCTAAAGGTCTCTAAAGCACAGCATGTCAATTTTACACAATCAACATTTTTTCGTGTCTGCAGTCGAAGTGAAATGCTAAAATATGTCTTAACATGCTGTCGACAGCTGGTATGTATTGACATGAAAGAGATGTGTTGCTTGATGCGTTATCAAATCGCACCTGGTCTAATGTGGTCTGAGACACAGAGTAGTCCTCAATGTTCAGTCTCTCTTTGTTGGTCAACACCAGCTGGAAGATTCGTGCCAGAGAGGCGGCGGCGATTTCATATTGTAAAGTGTTGTAGTGTTTCTCTCGCTGTATACATCCTGGAAAGCTGCTCTCCATGAAGGACTCGGCCGGAACCAGGTCAGGAGATAGGCCTGGTTTTGCAGCTTTGATCTTCATCGTGACTACATAGCCACCTCCAAACCTGTCCGCAAGTACAATCAATACATACAATGCATATAAAATCAAGTATGCACTTGTTTTGTTGACCATTTGATGGATATTGTTATGCATATATCAGCTTCAGTCTTGATTTTGTTTTGGTGTCTACTAAAATAGGATTTCATGCTTGAATGTTCAAAAACACATTATTGTTCACATATTTGACATTGTTGCAGCACCTCTCTTCCCAGTCTGTCTGTAACATTCTGTTTAGTTCCGGTTTCTATGAAGCCCCATGTTCTGAAAAGCCCAATGTGCTCTGATTGGTCGGCTGGACCAGTGCGTTTTGTGATTGGTCAACTGCTTCTAGCGTTTTGGAAAAATGTCACACCCCTTACCATAACCGTGAATTTCAACACACTACTAATGCAACTCAACCAGGCCTCATCCACTTTTTTGTTTTTGAGTATGCTTGGGTGGGAATTATTTAAATGAGGGATATTTTGATGTACATTCCCAGTAGAAAACTCCAGACTACAATCCAGGCTTTTCAGAAAGTTCATGCGCACTGATATAGAGAATACCTCCCTTTGGACTTTGTAACTTTGCAGGTCTTTTCAAGCTTAGACAGCGCCATTACACACTAAAGACATGTGTTGAAAATGTACAAAAGCATAATAGGACCCATTTAACACCAGAAGAACATTCAAATTGATTTGTGGTAATATGAAAATGGCTTGGGTTTTTATAAAACTTTCCAAAAGAACATACTCACTTGTATTTCAGATGCTGGATTGTGCCCAGACATTTAAACGTCCCATTGACCATGATGGCCAAACGAGTACACAGGGCTTCACACTCTTCCATACTGTAAATGCAAACAAACAAATAAATAAATATTAATACATTAAAACACTTTTCACACATTAACACTTTTCAAATATACTTTTTATTTTAATTAAAATGATAATAATTAATTTAAAATAAATAACTATTTATTTAAAGAAACACTTGGCAAGTCACTTAAAAACTATCCACGTCATTGCATTTACACAGGATTCCAAAAGATATAAAATATCCTCTTGAAGTCCCCTGAGATTTCAAATCACAGTATAATTTCACAATAAAATGTCTTCATTGCTACTGATTTACTTTCATTTACTGTGAAACATGCTGCTCTAAAAATAACGTATAACTGTTAAAAGAATCATGGCAGACTAAAACACACAGTGCAACTGACTGTATTCTTTAATTCTTTCAAAATAAATGCTTTTCTTACGAAGTAGTTTTGTCTGGTTTCCAATCCAAATATCAAAAAATTCTTAAATCAAGATACAATTACTAGACAAGTAAAATGACATGAGATAATGGACCCTATCATACACCCAGTGCAATGCGACGGCAGGTGCGACGCAAGTGTTTTTTGCTAGTTTCAGCCTGACGCAGTTATCATTTTCACGTCCAGCACCACGTTGTTTAAATAGCAAATGCATTTGTGCCCATATGTGCGCCCATGGGCGTAATGCGGCGTGTTCGGGTGCATTACTGGTGCGTTGCTATTTTGAGGCAACTGAAAACGACTGCACCATTAACCAACAAAAACCTGCTCTAAAGTCAATGGCGCAATATTTTTTGTGTTATTTAAAGAGCATGTTAGTAATATGCGCCTATAGGCGCGTCGCACGTATACTCTGCTTATTACACACACAGGGATGCACAGCAGCACACAAACATTTTCAAATATGAAAAATTAAAGGATTAAAATGTAAAAGATTATTATTGTGTACATAAATATAAAAATCCCTACAAGTCATAATGGATAGTCATTGCATGTATCAGAATTACCTATTTGCAGTAATGACGAATGAAATTGGCTAATTATTTGACCAATCGTGGCAATACACACGTATTTAAATTCGTCAGGTTGAGGATGTCTATATTCCGCCATGTAAATAGCGATGGTGCCAGCGCACCTAGCTTTTAAAGGGAATGGGAGATGACACTCTGATTGGTTTATTGCACGTTACGCCCCAAAACACACCCATGACTCAAGAGAATAGGGACAACCCTTTTAGACCATGAGCTGGGCGCAGCAACTGTTTTTCCTGTCGTTAAACTAGCAAAAGGTGCACTTGCGCCATGCACTTTAGACCATGCACTTAGATCGTTAAAATAGGGCCTAATGTCTTGTTTTCTGAAAGAAAAAAAAAATAATAAAAAGTTTTTGCTTAAAAATTATCTGCCAAAGGGGTAAGAAAAATGATCTTTATTCAAACGGTAACAAGATTATTTTTCTTACATTGGCAGATAAACTCACTTTAGTTTAGTTTTATCCTGCAGAATAAGGCATTAATATGTGCTTTATAAGTACTAACAAACAGCCAATATCTTAGTAAAATGCATGTTAACTCAGTGCATCACAGCGTGGTATGGGAACAGCACCAGTCATGACCGCAAAGCCCTGCAAAGAGTAGTGCGCTTATCCGAGCGTATCTCAGGGTCAGCTCTCCCGTCTCTGCAGGACGTCTACACCAAACGCTGCAAAGGTAGAGCTACCAAGATCATCAAGGACTCTAATCACCCTGCAAACCCTCATTTCACGCTGCTGCCATCTGGTAAGCGCTTCCGAAGCCTGATGGCCAAAACTGAGAGACTCAGGAGAAGCTTCTTCCCCCAGGCCATCAGGCTCCTGAACTTAACGTCACGTGACTTCACTTCAGGATAAACATCGATATACTGACATTGCACTGCACTTTCTGTTCTCGTTGTTACTGTGTAACAACCTGTTATAAACCTGTTTGCACATTATACTCTTATACATTTGTTAACCACATATTTATAAGTCTACAGTTTACTCACTGCAAAGTCTACTTCAATTATTTTATTCCACTTTATCCTTATTTGTTACCTTTTTTTTTCTCTTGACTTGATTATTTATAATTCTACAGATATAGACATATATATATATATATATATATATATATATATATATATATATATAGATAGTACTTTTTTTTTTTTTATCCTATTTCTATTATAATTTCTTCCTTGTGTTTTTAACTGTGAATTTGCACTGTCCATGGAGCGGACCTGTTTACATTTCACTGCCGGTTGTATATTCTGTATATAACTGTGTATGTGACAAATAAAACTCTTGAATCTTGAATCTTGAATAAGCAACTAGTTAATAGCAACTAGAGAATTGGACCTTAAACTAAAGTGATACTTGGACTGAAAACAAGACTAAGTACGAAAAGCCTTTTTTGCAGTTTAAATTACAGCCTGTTTAGGAAACCCAGACTAATTCTTGCCTGTGCGACGTCAAAACAACTGCCCTCCCATCACGGATGATACTCAGAATGGCGGTCCACAGGAACCGACGGGAGTGAGGGTCCATTCCTGTGGTGGGCTCATCCTACACACATGTACAGAGTTACATTACACCAATGTTTTTTGCAATGACAATGAGAATGCTTAGGAAAAACATACCAGAAGCACTAGAGGAGGACAGCCAATCATAGCAATAGCAGTAGACAGCTTCCTCTTGTTGCCCCCGCTGTAGGTACCAGCACAGTTTCCGGCATATTCAGACAGACCCAGCTTCTGAATGCCCCATTCTGCCACCTACAGAAAACATACAGTCATACATAATGATTGTACAAGAATGCTTTAAGAATTTCAGCTAACAAAGCCTAACATGTAGTTATTTGCATAGGGGTAAATTGCAGGGGTGTCGGGGGGACCCACCCCATCTGAGGGTTGCCCTCTCTATACATATCATTACATGTATTGTGAATAATATAATGATATATACTTAAAATAATTGTGTTAGTAAAACAATACAAAAGCAAACGGGGAAAAATCTGTTTTAAGTTTAGAAACATTTTGAGTCCCCCCTCTCTTGCTTCACAGTGGTTTGGTCCACTGCGTACCTCACCTACACACACAAGTCCAGTGGGAGAGAACAAAGTTCTTCAGTAGTTGTGGAACTGCAGTAAGTAGGCTTTGCTTTAAACATTGGATAAAGTGATTATTTTCTCTTTAATACAGACGATGCTGAGTTATTAATAAATTAGCAATGACAAAAAATGACGATGTATTTTTCCACGAGTCTGAAATCTTTGCGATTATTGTTTGGTAGATTGTTGTAAGTCACCTACTACAAACACAGCAATAAGCCTATGTCACACATATTCACAACTGATATTAGGCTAATGTTGTAGATCTACCGCTGTGTTGGGTTTTGCACAATACTATGTGGAAAAAGCAAGATAATTTAATAATTATAATATTACAGTGTGGTGAACTATTTGCTTTGTGTTGTTGGCTAGATAAAATGACAGTGATAAGAAAAGCATACATAAGATACATTTTCAGTGCAACAAAATGCCACACGTGTAATTTGTAAATATAATTTTGGCTGCATTAATGTGTCCCCTTTAAAAATGGTTTATTGTCCACGCTGTTAGATGAAATTTACGGCCATGGTTATTTGTGTTAATTATGAAATGTAGAAACTTTCACTCATGCATGTGATCTGTAATGGGTGGGAGGTGAATGAGGGGGTTGGACTCTGAGTCTCACTCTGCTAATCTCAGATTCAGGGATCCCGCGGAGGCGGGCGTACAGGTACAGGTGCTCCCTCCCCGTCAGCAGTTCATCTATGGCATCAAACTGAGGACAGTAGCCCATGTTCTGGTGCACATCCAGTATGCTGGTAAGAATACTGAAGAAAAGCAAAGTTCATGATTACAGTTTACATCCAATGTAAGTTCACAACTAGTGGCTCTTTAGTAGGGTTGGGTACTGGTACCTATATAACCGGTATGTACCGGACCGAATCAGAACGCAGATTTCGGTGCCTCATTTCGGTGCCACTTAGGTTCAAACGTGCTTTTGCGCTTTGGCTGGCGCTGAGCTCGTCACATATCACAACTATTCAGTGTTTTCAACCACATAGTGTTTATTTTAGGTTTCAGACATTTAAATGCTCATAAGTACTAGCAATAATACACACTGGTGTCTATGGAAGCGGCAATAACAATCCTTTCAGACGGTTATAATTTGACTACATGTTTTATTCATATCAGATACACATTATATAAGTTACTATATAGTTTACTCTATTCTTCTCCCAGTTCAGCGGTCACTTACTTTCATGTATTTTGTGAGACGACGATGAATTTACGTAATGTAAATACTGTGTGTAAATCCGACAGATCCGATTCTCTGAGGCGCAAACTAACATGGCGGCGCCCATCGCGCATTATAGATCAACTAACACACATTCACTTACACATATTTGAAAATCAGAATATCAGATAGTTCATGACATAGTTAAAGTTATATTTTGAATAAAAATTAAAAAAACGATATAGCTGTCATACAGAACTGTTGTGGCTGCTGTGTGTCATGTGAAAAGCATGACGCGTCGCCATGGAAACAATAAGGCGATGCATTCTAAAATATTTAGCCAGAGAATATGGTCATATTTCTGCAAAAGTATTACTGAACCTTGAAGCTGGTTTGTAGGATACGAAGAATACAGGGTACTTTGCTGTTATTAGTACTGTTACTGTTATTTAGTGTTAAATTGGGCCTATTGTAGTTGGGTTAGGTGGCTTAGGTTTTACTGTGAATTTAAGTAAATTGTGTTTTGTATCTATTTATATTTATATATTTCAGTATACTTTAAACTTTGAATAAATTGTTCAATTTAACCAATAATCAATAAAAAGCCATTTTTTAATGTCATCCACTGTCTTTTTGTGGCTCTTTTTTTTAAGTATCGGTTCAGGCACCGGTACCGTTTTAAAAGTACCGGTTTGGCGATACCAAACGATACCCAACCCTACTCTTTAGTTTGTACATTACCTGTATCCTGCTACTGACGCCTCCCCTGACGTCACATCTGAGTCTCCGGTTAGCATTTTAAAGGTTGTGGTTTTACCTGCACCATTCACACCAAGAAGCCCAAAGCACTGCACAGAACATTTAAGTTGAATACCACGTCAGTGTTCAGTGGTTCATTTCAACTGAAAGAGCAGCAGTATGGTTTACAAATTACCTCCCCCGCTGGAACTCCTACACAGATTCTGTCGACTGCTGGTCGTTTTCTGCGCCTGTATGTCTAAGATCAGACTGCACATTTCAGCATGGCAATAACCATACAAAACAAAACACTATATTTTGTAAGCAATGTCAGTGTTGAATTTGTACTCCAAAAATGTCTTTTTATCTTCTGGTCACTTACTTTTGACAAGTCTCGAACTAGAAGGATGTCATTCTTGTTTCCTCCTTTGTAAATGCGCTCTCTCTCCTGAGCTACATCATCATCTTCATCTTTAACAGGGCTCTTCACATAGTCTGACACCCTACACAATTAACCGACACAAATAATAGTTACCGTCATTTTCCTAACAGCTACAGTAAACAAAAAGTAATATTCAACAGATCCCATTTTAAAGCCAACTTTTCTTTTAATGTTTATTTTGCAGTTGTAAGGCCAGTTCACACCGCACAAACAAATGGCAACAAATACATTTGTTGGGTTTTGTCAGATCAGTGTGTTACCCCTGCAGTGTCTGTTGCCGTTGGTCAGGGTTTGTTTTCATCCGACTGAACATGTTCAATCAGCGTTTGTTGGTTTCCGTTGGGGCAGTTCGAACATGACATTTATTTGTCATAAAATTCTAAATCCAACGACCACTTTGTTTGTTGGCGTTTGTCTGTGCGGTGTGAATCGGCCTATAGTGTGAAAGTCTGTACTGAGAAGAATCTCAGGGGATATAAATAAATGTATTTTTGCCCTCACCAGAGATCAAGGAAAAACTTGTACTGGATGAGCAGGTTAAAGATGAAAAACACGAAACCCTCCACAGCCATACAGACGAGATTCTTGCCCACAAAGTTCCATCTGAACGGATCCATGGAAAATTCCTCCCCTGCACCAAGATATAGTTTATTATATAGTTATAGTCAGGACAGGTTTTTTTTTTTTTTTTTTTTTTTTAGGGAGCACCAGTAGCAGATCTGGCTCACTTATTACCGTAGGCAAGATAAAACATGACCAAAAAGCAACTTATTAGTTCACTATATTAAGTGTTAGTTAGTCTTTTTTGTTTAGTATTAATATACATTGTCAATAGACAGACAAACATACCAAATCGGGCATAGACATCAGTCACCGCCTGGTTCATGGCCATATCAATGAGACCTCGACCGAGACAGAAGTGAGGGAAGACCAGTAACACCTTCTTCAGCACCTCATTAAACATTAGTAGCGACTGAAGGGTTTGTGAAGAAAAAACACAAGCAATTACATAAAAATATGAAATATATAAATATATGTTTTTTAACTTTAAGGCATTGTTGTGACAAAAAGGTACCAAATTAGAATTTTATATAAAAATAAATAAATAAATAAAAATATTTTACCCTATTGTTTTCAAAGAGCTCTAAGATGAAGGTGATGGCGCTACTGTTGATACCAATGAAAAGGTTGATGCAAGAGAGGGACACGTATGCCGTGCTGGGGACATTGAATATGTAGGACATGGGGTACATCATGGGCGTCACTGACCACCTGCATAGTGAAGAGTGAAGGGAGAATTCACTGTTGTGCTTGGCTGATTTTCTTTAAATCAAATGGCAACCTTCATAAGCCGCTGACTGACCCATAGAGACCAAGCAGAGCGACCAGCGCTGGCAGATTTGTGGGTGATGTGTAGCACTTCTTATCAAAACCCACAAAAATGGCCACAACCAACATTGTGCTGATGGAGTAGTTCATCTGGCACAAACAAATTAATGGGATATGAGGAAACAAGCAGCAGTCCAAAAACATTTCACAATGACTAATGATTGACATTTTACAGAACTGTCCTTGTTAACACTCAACGCTGATAAATCTCACCATGTCCCAGAAAAAGTTGGCGACCCAGTAGACAACAGGGCTGACTCCACTAACAAACTGCAGATGTTTGGCCTTGGTGACACGTTCCTGAATGAGGTAGAGGATGAAGCTGGCTGGGATGAAGGACATGGCAAAGATGACGCAGATGGCCACCACTGCATCCACTGATGTGGCGAGACTGTCCGAAAGGAAAAGCAGCCTTTTACTACACAAAAGTACACTTTACACTTTTTACTTAAAAAAAAAAAAAAAAAAAAAAAAACATTTTACAGTTATACAGTAAATATGTATGAAAGCAGGAGTACACTTGAAATTATGTCTATCAGATGTACGTGTTTCTGATTTCATGACTATATACACTCACCTAAAGGATTATTAGGAACACCATACTAATACTGTGTTTGACCCCCTTTCACCTTCAGAACTGCCTTAATTTTACATGGCACTGATTCAACAAGGTGCTGAAAGCAATCTTTAGAAATGTTGGCCCATATTGATAGGATAGCATCTTGCAGTTGATGGAGATTTGTGGGATGCACATCCAGGGCACGAAGCTCCCGTTCCACCACATCCCAAAGATGGTCTATTGGGTTGAGATCTGGTGACTGTGGGGGCCATTTTAGTACAGTGAACTCACTGTCATGTTCAAGAAACCAATTTGAAATGATTCGAGGTTTGTGACATGGTGCATTATCCTGCTGGAAGTAGCCATCAGAGAATGGGTACATGGTGGTCATAAAGGGATGGACATGGTCAGAAACAATGCTCAGGTAGGCCGTGACATTTAAATGATGCCCAATTGGCACTAAGGGGCCTAAAGTGTGCCAAGAAAACATCCCCCACACCATTACACAACCACCACCACCACCACCACCACCACCAGCAGCCTGCACAGTGGTAACAAGGCATGATGGATCCATGTTCTCATTCTGTTTATGCCAAATTCTGACTCTACCATCTGAATGTCTCAACAGAAATCGAGACTCATCAGACCAGGCAACATTTTTCCAGTCTTCAACTGTCCAATTTTGGTGAGCCCGTGCAAATTGTAGCCTCTTTTTCCTATTTGTAGTGGAGATGAGTGGTACCCGGTGGGGTCTTCTGCTGTTGTAGCCCATCCACCTCAAGGTTGTGCGTGTTGTGGCTTCACAAATGCTTTGCTGCATACCTCGGTTGTAACAAGTGGTTGTACGAAATGGTTGTAGAAATGGTTGTACGTGAAAATCCCAGTAACTGAGCAGATTGTGAAATACTCAGACCGGCCCGTCTGGCACCCACAAACATGCCACGCTCAAAATTGCTTAAATCACCTTTCTTTCCCATTCTGACATTCAGTTTGGAGTTCAGGAGATTGTCTTGACCAGGACCACACCCCTAAATGCATTGAAGCAACTGCCATGTGATTGGTTGATTAGATAATTGCATTAATGAGAAATTGAACAGGTGTTCCTAATAATCCTCTAGGTGAGTGTACATTACCATTCAAAAGCTTGGAGTTGGATTCAAGATTCAAGGATAAATTAAACTGATCAAAAGGTACAGTAAAAATATTCATTTAACAAAATCAAATGCTGCCATCAGTTTTACAACAATATTAAGCAGCACAACTTTCAACGTTGATAATAAGAAATGTTTCTTGAGCAGCCAATCAGCATATTAGAATGATTTCTGAAGGATCACGTGACACTGAAGACTGGCGTAATGATGCTGAAAATTCAGCTTTGCCATCACAGGAATAAATTACATTTTAAAATATATTCAAATAGAAAACATATTTTATATTGTAAAAAAAAAAAAAAAAAAAAATCTCACAATATTACTATTTTTACTGTCTTTTTGATCAAATAAATGCAGTCTTGGTGAGCATAAGAGACATCTTTCAAAATCATTAAAGCATACCGACCCCAAACTTTTGAATGGTAGTGTACATGACTCATATATCACTATTAAATAAACGTCAGATTCTTCACGTAAAGCTTAAAGGGTTAGATCACCCAAAAATTTTATTTTGTTGTAAATACAGTACAGCGCTTTTAAAGCAATACAGCAGAACGCCGGCTTACCATTGGCCGATGCTGTTCACGTGAGCACCACGACACATGCGTGTGACGCTGACACAGGAGCTAGCCAATGGTGAGCCGCCGTTCTGCCGTAGCGATTTGAAAGCGCAGCATGGTATTTACAGCGTAAACTGTGTAGGAGACTGGCACAGGCAAGAAGAAATTAATAAAGTCGTTATTTTTGTTTGTTTTTTGCGCACAAAAGAATTCTCGTCGCTTCTTAAAATTAAGGTTGAATAACTGTAGTCACATGGACTATTTTAAAAGTGTTAATTAAAAAGCTGTCTATGGAGGGGTCAGAGAGCTCTCGGATTTCATCAAAAATATTTTTGTCATTTGTGTTCCGAAGATGAACGAAGGTCTTACAGGTTTGATTGACAGGTGAGTAGGATTACAATATTTTGGACACTGTTTACACCTGTATTTAGTGCTGAGCATCCAAGACGGATGATGTAAACTGAGCCTATCAGTCACAAACATTTCAACGTGACATTTGACACTCACACAGTGACTTCTGAGAGCTGCTCTTTGGTGAGGTTGAGCGGGTGGTTGATGGCAGTAATGCCGTATTCTGATGGGTTGGCGTGAGGTGGAAGGTAAGCACGGAGAATGGCGTTGTTTGCTATGTTCATGAAGGAGACCATGGCGTGCCAGCCTTTGTTATTATACCACACCTGTGACAAGTTAGGGAACCAGGAGCAAAATAAAGTCAGTGGAAAAATGTCCTTGACATTTATGTTAAATCATGGTCCAAATCAAAGGTCCATTAATCAAAGTGTCCAAACACATTTTGGGACATTGTATTGTTAAATAGGTTGTTTAACTTACCTTAACATTGTACTCACTCTCCATGTAATGCAAGAAAGTTCCTAATTCGTTCATGGCTGACTTTGAATAGGGGCCCTAAGGAGACAAAATAATTCAACAGTGTATATGTTGTGTGAGCAGAGAGAGTAATATTTTTAAATGCCTCTCATCAAAATCTCATGATCATTTATGTGTGGTATACACAATATCATACCCCTGTAATATTCATCATCCGTCCAAGCTGGGAAAAAACATCCTGGATCTGCTCAGGGTCCACATCGAGAATCGGTAGTTGTCCACCAACAGAGAGTCCACCATACCTATGAAAGAATGGGTTTAATCGAGCAATTTATATTTGCACATTAACACTGCAGTGGTGTATTTTTGTTTTGTTTAATAGAAGGGAAATTGTCTAATTTGGTTATGTGACTGATCTATTTTAAGTTGCTATACAGTATTTCTACAAGACAAATAAAAAATTTAAAAAAATCAATGCATAATCATTGCAAAAGAATTAGTCCCCAGCTTATGTTTTTGGTAAAATCCTGAAGCATTATACAGAATTATTTTTTTCAGCAACCACATCAAACATCCAAGTCAAGTCACCTTCATTTATATAGCACTTTTTAAAATATAGATCGTTTCAAAGCAGCTTTACAGTGATAATAGGAAACTAACGGAAGAGAGATTGTTTTGGCTGTACATCAGCTCTAGAGAAAAGTTATTGTCCAGCTGAAGTTTTTTTCCATACAACTAAATAAAAAAGAGAAAACTTTACCTTTGTTCATTCACCCAATATTTGCTCTTCAAGCTGCACATAAGGAAAACAGCAGTCATTATACAAAATGAAATCAAACTAACACTACTAACAATTAAGATTTTAGAACAGCTTACCTGGTCTTGATGAGCTTGGGGTAAGTCTTCACTAAATAGTCAGAGATGTTTTTGTTTGTCATGTCGAGCAAAATGTCCCCTGTTGGCTCTTTTCTCTATAGCAAAAAAAAAAAAAAAAAAAAGAAAGCCATCACTAAACCCACTGCCTGGATATTTATAATTTCGATTAAAATATTTCAGTTCCATCTGATGCTGACCTGTCGTGGTGGCAGTCCTCCAGCTCCAGCCGGACAGAACGGCAGCATGGTGAGCTTTGTATCAGTGCTGCACTCACAGGACGGGGAGGGGTTTTTTGTATTCCACTCAGGACTCAATAAGATGTTACTGACCTCAGGAGACACTGGAGGAACTTCCCAATCAGAGGTTGTGTTTAAGCAGGTAAAGAGGTTCCTGCAAACACATATTCACATATATAATATAATATAATATAATATAATACAATATAATAGACTTACTGTAATTTTATTGCAAAAAATATATATATTTTAAATTATTCAAAATATTACATTTATTTTAAATAGAGTGTATAAGGAGACGGACTCGATTATATACACTACTGTTTAAAAGTTTGGGGTCAATATGATTTAAAAAATATATTTTTGAATATATTAAATCAAATAAATCAAACGTGCAGTAAAAACAGTAATATTATTACAATATAAAATATCTGTTTTCTATTGTATTTTAAAATGTATAAAAATTATTTCTGATGTCAAAGCTGAATTTTCAGCATCATTACTCCAGTCTTCAGTGTCACATGATCCTTCAGAAATCATTCTAATATGATGATTTGATGCTCAAGGAACATTTATTATTAATATCAATGTTGAAAACAGTTAAAGGTGCAGTGTGTGTGAATTTTAGCAGCATCTAGCCGTGAGATTGTGAATTGTAATCGACCAGCGCTACGGTAGCCACATGACAAAAATGTCGTCGTCGGAGAGAGCAGAGCGTGACTAGCGCTCTGTCGAGCAGTTTGTCCGTTTAGGGCTACTGTAGAAACATAACGGTGTAAAATGGCGACTTCACTGTAAGGGGACCAGCGGGTGTGTGTAGATAGAAATGGCTCATTCTAAGGTAATAAAAACAAAACGGTTCATTATGTAAGGTCTTTATACACCACTGAAAACATAGTTATGTATATTATATTGCATTTCTGTCAATAGATCCTCATAAATACTACACACTGGACCTTTAACAGCTGCTTAATATTTTTGAGGAAACTTTTTTCCAGAATTGTTTGATTAATAAAAAGTTCAAAAGAACAGAATTTATTTGCAAAAGATTTTTGTATCATTATAAATGTCTTTATTGTTATTTTAAATCAATTTAATGTGTGCTGAATAAAAACAATCTTTCTGACCCCAAACTTTTCAATGGTAGTGTAATTTACTGAGAACTTGGTAATTAAACAATTAACTTAAAAATTATATTGAATTGTGGCACAGGTGCATAGCCCTAAAATGCTTATACATTATTATTATACATCTATGGAGATTTTGTAATGCTCCATTCAAAGATTAAATTTCTGTCATGACAACTCTCAGAGTGTTTGATTTGGTAATAGTAATGGCAATGTTGATATGTTTGGTCTTGGCACTTGCTACGCTACTGCTGTAGGTTATTGTTGCTGCTGCAGCAGAAAAAGTACAAGACTTGCTACTGCCAATACATACACGACACACTGCTGTGAGCAAGACATGCTGCTGCTATACAATATAGCGTACGTGAACTACCCGTAGCAGATCTATATAAGTGGAGCTGGGGAAGGTGGAGGATTTCTAAAAGCACGCTGCACTGCTACAGAAAATGCTAACCAAGTATTTGAAGGTTATACTGATACAGCAGGAACCAATCAGCTGTGCCCTATTGAGAATGATGTGATTGCAGGCAGATTGAGTTATAGTTATAGCCTAATAGCCTGCGGCATCTAGAGTTTCATGACAGAACTTTGCATAAATCAGAATCGGGATAGAATTGGATAGGTATACATTGGCTCAATATATTCTCCAGAGTCAATTTTAAAATAAGTATGCTCATAATGTAGTTTCAAAACCCCTTCAGACCAAACTTCAAAACTCACACCAAGGGCTGATTTGTCATACAGCGTGTTCCCATGCCAGGGTCCTTCAGCAATGTCTGTATGAAGTGCTTCATTTTTGGATGCGATGGCTGCTCATTACTGAGATACAGAAGACCAGTGATAAATTCGTCTCACATGAAAACATACAAACTACTTCATAAGCAGATTCTTAGGGTGTTTTCACATCTCGTTTGGAGTGTTTGTTTCGGAACCTGGTGTGTTTTCTCCCTTAGTTCAGTTCCTTTAGCCATATGTGAATGAGTTCCGCACCAAAATAATCTGTCCGAGATTGCACCAACAAGGTGGTCTTGGCCCAATTGCAAACAAACTCTGGAGTGGTTTATTTGAGAAAGCAATCTAAACAACAGCCTAATGAACCAGGCTGTATCACAATATATAATGGGTAATTATGTTTGTTGCATGAAAAGCAGCAGTGTTTGTTTTGCTAATGCCTCTCAAAATGAATCGCGGGCTAACCTGGAGCAAAGACGAAGTTAAATGCCTTATTGAAATTTGGTCGGACGAACATATTTCAGAACAACTGTCCAAAACACATAAAAATACAAAACAAAGCCTTGATTTTTGCTAAAAATTATGAAGTAAAATATGATGACCGCTATGAGCCGAATCATGGAACAGGTGCATGCTGACCAATGAGAAGAGAGTTTACTCATACTTGACTCACATTAACTAATTTTGGTCAATTTAGAAATGTTGCCTTGTGAAAGTGAACTGAACAAGAACAAATCTCAACATTGTAACAATTTTAATACAGCTTTAACAAAGCAACTAATCTACAGGTGTGAAAACCCCCTTAGACTAAAAACAGCTGATCTTACCTGATGAAGGTCAACTGTGGTCCATACATCCATGGAGTGAGGGTCAGACTGGGATACTCTCCAAATGGTGGGACAATCATAGTAAAGACCAAAGCAATAAAGACAAAACTGGAAGGCAAAACAATCTACAAAAAAAGAAAAATGTAAGGAAAACATATGCTTGTTGTCTATTCTAGAAAAGAAAAAAAACACATGGCATCAAATAAGTGGCCAGAATATTTTTCAGAAATTGTACTTTTGTGTATGGAAGAAAGAAAGTCATAGAGGTTTGGAATGGCATGAGGGTAACAGAATGACCCTTATTGTGTGAAATTTCCTCATTTTCTTAACACTGTGTCCACATGCAAAATTCACCTTACCTGTGCAAGAAAATCTTTGTGGCTGCGTATGGCATGGTGAAATCTCTTGACCAGAAGAGCGTGGAACTGCTTGAGTACCAGGCTAAAGCCTTTAACCTGCCTGGAGGCTCTACCGGCACTGTTGTCAGACTCCAGTGGGCTCCCCACTCCATTAGCATCTGCAAACCAGATCAGATAAGGGCGTAATCTAATTAGACCTGCTATAAAAAATGTGTAGCTGCTCAAAAGCATTATATTTTAGCTGCTGGTTTTCCCCTTACCTGGCTAATTAACCATAAGGCAACTGACCACATTAGTTGCTTTACCAAGCAAGATCCAATATTTTTACTAGCTTAACCAAGAACCATTTTCAGGAAATCAATCAGCACGACTGACCAGCACTAATCAGCACAAACCAGCCTGGACCAGCAAGGAAATGCACATTGGTCTAAGATGGTCTGCTTTCTGCCAAAAGCTACTGTATCTCAAGAAGCTTTCTTCAGATCTCTACATAAAGCATAGCACCTCAGTCAAACCCTTTATAGCACCCTGTTAGCTTCTTAGCATGAGCGCTAAGCAAAGCTGAGATCTGGGATCTCGATTCACCTTCAACATTACTCGTAGCCTCTCCTTCTCTCAAGAAACCATTTTTCCTCTGTTGTAGCATCCATTGTTCTGAGGGGGTAGTTTTACACAGTCAAACACAGGGATTTAAAAGACAATCATAAACTACTTCATAAACTCCTGGTTTATGGAAAGTACAGGACTTGAATTAACCTACATACAGGTAATATGAGGATTTTTACCTGGTGTGACAGAGCTGTTGGCTGCCTCTCCATCTGCTGTAACTTTCAGAAAGATCTAAATATATACAACACAAATTTTTTAAATCACTAGTGAGCATACACTTATTAAAAAAAAAAAGTATGTTTAATTTAGCTTTAATTTATTTTAGTATATAATTTTTAGTACTTTTTTTAAGTTTGAGTTTTTCATCTGATATTTATATTGTATTATTATTTTTTTAATTAACAAAAAACAACATTTGTAATAGTTAATAGAGATAGTTAACAACTTCACAACTGACTGCAACTGATTCAAACACATACATAAATGGATATTAAAATTACACACATAATTTAAACACAAAAACTGTAGTTATATAAATTCCGCAGTTATGCAGTAGACTGTTATCACTGATGGTAATGGTTGCTAAAGCATAATGTTGAAAGAAATGTTGTCCAACCTCCTCTAGTGATGTGTCAGATATGCCAAAGCTACTGAGGCCCATGTCAGCCAACGTTTCCTCCAGTTCTCGGAAAAGGCTGGCGTACGCACGATATTTAAAACCTTTATTAGGGAGAAGATAGGTCATCTCTTGACCGATCATTTCAATCAGCTTCGCCTCAGGTACATGGTGATGAATCAGAGTAGTGATGCTCTCAACATTCCCTGTGTAGCAAAATGGGGAAAAAAAGATTTATTATTGAAGAAATGAGGATGTTTATATCACTATATATTTTGAGTTGTCCACTGACCATCCAGTATTCTCTCAGGCTGTAGTGTCTGACTCTCCTCTTTATATCTAGTGCAGGAGGAGCAGTTGCAGGAACACTCGGATGCACAATCACACTCATTCTGAAGAGCACAGGAAAATAACTCTTATTGGACACAGTCAAAAGTTACTTTTAAGAACCACAGTCCAAGCTTTTTTATGCTATTTTTATGTTATTTCCTTTTCTTGTATTAGATAAACCTAACAGATTTTACATGCTCAAAGGAAAATGTGAATGGTGCTTGCCCATACAAAACCTGACAATATTGTATATAGTTAGAAGAGTCCTGATATCCATTTGCTAAGGTGTGCATGTAATTATTTTTATTTTTTTTAAATTCACATGCACTCATAATGTTTAATCAAAATAACTCTCCCTTGCAGCATCATAACTCTTTGATGACGTGTTCACTGGCGCAAAGGTGAGACAATAATCCCTCCCTTCCAGCAAACAGTCTGTGGCAAGCAGGCTGGGGCTGAGAGCCATGGGAACGGAGCGGGTGCTAATCACCTGTGCGCCACACCGGTCTCTATTCCCATGGAGGAGCTCCAGAAGGATAAAAGGAGGAGTGACGACAGTGAAGGACAAGAGGAGATCAGGCCTAGGACATGTTGTGTTCTATTATGTTTATATGCGGCAGTCGTCTGTGAGGCTTTAGTTTCGTTTTGATGTTTGTTTATTTTGTAATTAAAGTTTTACGTTGAACTTTTACTGATTCCCTCCTTCCCTGAACATTGCTACATTGTCACTTACATAAGATTGCAGCAAACAACAACATTTACTCAATTTCTGATGGACAAAATCAAGTCCTGTCCTACATTTTTTTTCTCGTTCAAGTAGCAGTTTCACTCAGATATACGTCACAATAAAGAAGCAGATCGCAACTTCCATTTAATGCCAACATTAACACATTTCTGTGCACTTGCTAGGGTATTTGCCATGGTTGCAAGGGTGTTATGGATGCTTGCTTCCTTGCAAAACTCAAAAGAGCCAACTCCCATATCTCTGATATTCGAGTCCCTAGATGCGGTTCTTATTTCTCTTTCAATGTAAGTCTATTTTTTTTATTATTATTCATCAAGAGAAAATAGTAAGTGTGATAAAGTGCAATACACTTGTTAATCAAGTTTTGAGGTACCGTTTATGTAGTGAAGTTGAATACTTTTAAGCCTATTTAAACCTGTGTTGCCCATACAATCACCATGAGTCAGTGTGTCTGTGTCCTTTACAGTAAGAGCTGTATCACGATTCTTAAGTACTCCTAAAGAGCACGTTAACTGTAGACTGTGATATAGTTTTCAAATAATAATAAACAAACTAGATAAAAGCATGTATATTTCATGTATAAGATTTGGGGCTGTTTTGCTGCCATAACGTGTCTTTTTTCAGACTAATGAAAAGAAAATATCCGAAATAAAGTGTGTATTTTATTACACGTTATCTATATTTGTGTCAGTAGATTTAAATTACAATACACATCTTTAAGGGCTGTTTTTTCCACTTCAGTAGCACTTCCAGCCACATTCCTATCTATATTCTGAAGGCTTTTACAGAGGGTTTGCTCATTTAACATTCGATTGATCTATATAACATTTTATTCCAAAATAGTACTTTCTGATTTATGAAGTGATAAAAGAGATCTCCAAAATCCCTAATGTCTCAACAAAATGAAACAAGAATTTTGAAACTGGCTTTATCCAGTGGTCAGATGTGTGCAAATTAGTGTATTTTTAATTAGACAATGCCTAATTTTCATTTTTAAAGCATGATATTTCAGAAAACTTGTAATACAAAACAATTATCTTAACATATGTGATTATCAACTGGGGAAGCATGGTGGTATATTATAAAATAAAAATATAATTTTTTTTTTACCCTATATTCACCTGTGGTGTTTTGCCTTAATCAACGACATGGTGAACTGTCACAGAAGTCTCACCTCCTTCTTGCGCTGGTCTTTCATGCGACGCACCAGCGTGAGGTAGAACCCCACTCCAAAGCAGTTCTTCAGAAAGAGAGGAGAGCCACTGCAGTGTAATTTCCCTTTAGAGATAATGGCCACTCTGTCACTTAACAGGTCTGCCTCGTCCATGTGATGAGTGGACAGTATTACTGTGCGGCCTGGAGGAAGTGTATGTGTAGGAGAGTGAAAGAGATGATACAGATAGTTAACAACAGGAGGATCAGATTTGCTGTACAACCTAAAGTCTCTTGCATTGACTGTCTTTTTAATCCTGCAGTGTTTTCTTTGGCCAGAAGGTGGCAGTACCTGTGCGGTACTTGAGTAGCAGGTCCCAAATGGAGCGTCTGGCGTATGGATCCACTCCTGATGTTGGCTCATCCAATATCACCACCTTAGAACCACCTACGAAAGCCATCGCCACCGACAGCTTTCTCTGCATACCCCCTATTGACAACACAAATTGTTTATAACACTGACTTTATAGACATTAGTGCTTGATGTTTAAGAAAAATGCACTTAAAATTGCATATACTGTGGGTACAGTAAGAGATACTTAAGACAAAATGACACCTAGGAGTTGTCTCAGGAATTAACATTGGCATTTGAAATATCATTACGCAAGGCAAGCCTGTTTTTCACCTCAGTAAAAATAAAACATGTAATTCTGAGATAAAGTTGAAAATAAGAAATAATATTTTGTGACATAGATATACTGTATCAGTTCTGTGATTTAAAGTGACAATTTACGAGAAATAACGTATATATAGAGATATTGTCACAGTTACATTTACATTCAATCATTTAGTAGATCTAATGTTAAATTAAGAAGAACAATAAAAGCAATTAAACCAACAAAAAGGCAACAATTTGCTGTGACAAGCCCATTAGTCTAGCAAAGTACACACACACACACACACACACACACACATATATATATATGAACAAAGTCACAATATATACAGTATATATAACAACTTCACAATTACCTTTTATTTGAGTATGTATACGAGTACAGGGTTTTTCATTTAATTTGAGCCATTTTAGTATGTAGTAGTATGACTTCAAATGTAGTGAAATGAATTTGTTAACAGTGAATACTGAAGAATGTTTAAAAAGCTGATAATGTGTAAACAAATAATGAGCAAATACTGTCAGCTCATTCAATATGTCTGTACTTTAAAAATCTTACGTACATATGGTTTTCTGTTATCAGATATTTTAAAATATAATTGATTTCCTTTTCATTATTGATTAACAGAAAGTTCAGAAGAATATGAATTTTCATGAATATTCAGGGAATTTTTATGTATTTCAGGGAATATTTTATGAATATTCAGGGAATATGAATGAATACAGATCGTCCTGCTATGCTCTCAGACGAGCAGTTAAAGCCGCAAAACTCCGTTATAAAGACCGAGTGTGAGTCTCATTTCCAACTCAACGACTCGCGGCGCATGTGGCAAGGTCTGAGGTCCATCTGCTCCTTTGGATCTAAATCCTCTGCAGAGGCAAGCGTTGATCCGTTGCTCGTGAACGAGTTAAACTCTTTCTATGCTCGCTTTGACTGTAACGCGGCAGCGCGCGACTCCGCCAAGTGGCGCGTTAGAGGAAATTACTCAGAGCAGCAACAATCACGTGATCTCTGTCTCGGAGGATGAAGTTCGGAGAGCACTCAAGCGTGTGGGCGTCAGGAAAGCTGCTGGGCGGATGGTATTTCAGGTCGTGTTCTGCGGTCCTGTGCTGATCAGCTCACCGGGTTGTTTACATCTATCTTTAATGAGTCCTCGCTACATCTGTGGTCCCCACCTCCTTCAAAAAATCCACCATCATCCCTGTCCCTAAGAACAGTAAACCCTCTTGCCTAAATGACTATCGTCCAGTGGCTCTCACGTCTATAGTCATGAAGGTCTTTGAGAGACTCATTAAAAACACCATTTGCGCCTTCATTCCTGACACTTTGGACCCTCTTCAGTTTGCCTATCGTCCCAATAGATCGACTGAAGATGCCATCTCTCATGTCCTCCACTCCTCCCTCACTCACATCGACAGCAAAAGTGGGAACTACGTAAGACTGCTATTTATTGACTATAGCTCAGCCTTTAACACCATAGTTCCCACCAAGCTAACCTCCAAACTCCTGGATCTCGGCCTGAATCCTTCTCTCTGCCACTGGATTGAGGACTTCCTCACTGGCAGGCCTCAGGTGGTGAGAATAGGCCAGTCCACCTCCACCTCCATCACCCTGAGTGTGGGAGCTCCACAGGGCTGTGTCCTGAGCCCCCTGCTCTACTCTCTCTACACGCATGACTGTTTGTCCACACACAGCTCCACCTCTATCATCAAATTTGCTGATGATACTGTTGTCCTGGGCCTCATTTCCAACAACAATGAGGCGGCATACTTGGACGAGGTGGAGCATCTAACAGCATGGTGCCAGGACAACTGTCTCTCTCTGAATGTTGGCAAGACCAAAGAAATGATTGTGGACTTCAGGAAGAGACAGCAACGGACATACTCCCCCCTCATGATCAGCGGGTCACCAGTAGAGAGAGTGAGCAGCTTCAAGTACCTGGGAGTAAACATCCCGAGGACCTGACCTGGACTGCTCACATTCAGACACAGGTGAAAAAGCCAGGCAAAGACTGTACCACCTGCGCCAGCTGAGGAAATTCAGGCTTTCACCAGCTATCCTGAAAACTTTCTATTTAGGGGCGATAGAAAGTGTTTTAACTCAGTGCATCACAGCGTGGTATGGGAACAGCACCAGTCATGACCGCAAAGCCCTGCAAAGAGTCGTGCGCTTATCCGGCGTATCTCAGGGTCAGCTCTCCCGTCTCTGCAGGACGTCTACACCAAACGCTGCAAAGGTAGAGCTACCAAGATCATCAAGGACTCTAATCACCCTGCAAACCCTCATTTCACGCTGCTACCATCTGGTAAGCGCTTCCAAGCCTGATGGCCAAAACTGAGAGACTCAGGAGGAGCTTCTTCCCCAGGCCATCAGACTCCTGAACTCAGTCACTTAACATCACGTGACTTCACGTCAGGATAAACATCGATACACTGACATTGCACTGCACTTTCTGTTCTCGTTGTTACTGTGTAACAACCTGTCATAAACCTGTTTGCACATTATACTCTTTGTACATTTGTTAACCACATATTTATAAGTCTACAGTTTACTCACTGCAAAGTCTACTTCAATTATTTTATTCCACTTTATCCTTATTTGTTACCTTTTTTCTCTTGACTTGATTATTTATAATTCTACAGATATAGACATATATACATATATATATATATATATATATATATATATATATATATAGTACTTTTTTTTTTTATATCCTATTTCTATTATAATTTCTTCCTTGTGTTTTTAACTGTGAATTTGCACTGTCCATGGAGCGGACCTGTTTACATTTCACTGCCGGTTGTATATTCTGTATATAACTGTGTATGTGACAAATAAAACTCTTGAATCTTGAAGAACGACATTTATTAAAAATATAAATCTTTTGTGACATTAAAAATGTCTTTAGGCAACATCATTTCCATGTTTACCCTATAGGAGAAGCTTTATTTTATCCCTAATCAGATTACCTCCAAATAAGAAGCTTATTTCCAGTACCCCTCGTCTCCCCTGGTTTTTAAGTATCTGTCTAAAACACAGATCCTGAGTGGGCAAACTCTAAAACCGCTTAATAACAGATTACAGATTACCAGATTATTGTCTCAGGTTCGCATTCAGACCCACCAGAGAGGTTCTGTGCTTCCTCGTCTCGTTTATGAGGCAATCCCAGATCCTCGAGCATGTCCTCAACCTCCTGCTCGGCCTCCTTGCGCTCACGTCCCTTCATCAGAGAGTAGAACAGAATATGCTCCTCTACTGTCAGACTGAGTGAAATAAAACGAAACATACATATCAGACTGCAGTATTTATAATAGTATGTCCACATGCAAAGAAAGAGTGCTCACTGTTTGAAGAGGATGTTGTACTGTGGACACATGCCCAACGATTGTCGTATGGCGTCCATTTCTGTACGAATGTCCCTCCCATATATGTAAGCCGTTCCAGAGGTGGGTGGAAACAATCCGGTCAATATGGACCTGCGACAGTGCAAGTACATATATGAAAAATGTGTCCAAGATGACACAAACTAGATGGGATTTTTTTCCCCCTCATATCATCATTGTTATCAAAGGATGAACAGAAGGTAAGGACGCACAAAGTGGTGGTCTTTCCTGCCCCATTGTGACCCAGGAAAGAAGTGATCTGTCCCTCGTAGAAGTTCATGTTGAGACAGTCCACTGCAGGTCTTGAGTTTCTAGAATACACCTTCACCAAGTCCTGCACTGACACTCCTACTAACAACCCCTCCGGCTCTGGCTCAAAGAATGGATTTCCTGCAGGAAAATACCCATATGGACACTAAACCAGACAGATAACTGACAATATAACAGGTCTGGGTTCATATACAGGTACAGAAACAGACCACGTTTATATATTGTAGTACAGGAATACTTTCTAAAGATCGATTCATTCATTGAAATTTAAATTGTAATGCCAGTTATATAGTATATATGTACAAGCACATATACGTTCTGCAGTTGTTTTTTTTAACTTCTATCCAGGAAAGGTTTTCTCACGTCAAATTTGTAAGTGACTCACAACCCAACTGACATCCTTACCATCGTGCACAGGCTGGATCTCCTCTTGTTGAATCTCTTCATGCATTTTTAGCTGCTCCTCCCGCTCTCTCTCTTTCTCCATCCTCTCTCGTTTCTCTTTGTGCTTGCAGTGCTTGCTGCTGCGGGAACCATTGCATTCCCTGTGCTCCGGCGAAAGGCCACCATACTCAACATCTTCCTGTTTCTCAAAGTTATTTATCAGAGGCTTTTCAGGGTCTACAGAGAAACAGAGGTGTGTTCAAAATAAATCTAAATGTAGGCCCTGTTTACACCTGTGTATAACGCTGCCAACTTGTGGTCGAATCATCCTAGTTTGATGTTTATATCAAACAAATCAACTATACCTGGACCTGGATTCTGTGAGGGTAAAGGTGTCGGCTTCAGCCAGTACGAGGGCTGCAGAGGGAAATAAAATGGCTGACCGATGCCATACTGGCCTGAAAAGCCAATGGAAAAAAGTAAACATTCATTTACAGTAGTTTAGCAACATTCAGTGCAAGGCTTTATAAGAAACTGACCTGGAAAGATGTTGTCCAGATACCAAGCCAAAACAGCATAAAGAACTGCATCCAATAGCATCATGCGAATAGAAGTGAAGAAGGAGTACTCATCACCCTCTAGAGGACTTGTACGAATATTGTCCCACTGCAGACCCAGGCCTTGCTCCTCATAGCGGGATAGATACTCTGTCCCAAAACCAAAGGCCACTGGAGACAGAAAGCTCTGGAAAAGGAGGACCGTTTTACAAAACATTAACTACATGCAAGAGCCATTTTGACCACTCAGATGTAAAGTCCAAACATAAATGAATGGCTTTCTAAATTTAAATAGTTTCTAAATGAAATAAGACTTCAAACCAATTACATTTAAAGCAGTGGATTCTCAACCTATTTTACTTGAAGGCCTCCTTTCCAGGTTCTACGTCAGAATGCCGGCTCTGTATTGGCCGATGCTGTTCACGTGATCACAACGATGCATGTGTGTGGTGCTGACGCAGGAGCTGGCTAATACAGAGTCGGTGTTCTGACATAGAAACCGGACGCGCTGCACTGTGTTTACAACATGAATAGCATAGGAGGCTGACACAGAAGAGAAGAAATTGTTGAATAAAGTTGTTATTTTTGTTGGGTTTTCTCGTTGCTTCATAACATTAAGGTTGAACCACTGTAGTCACATGAACTATTTTAATGATGTCTTCACTACCTCTATATATGGGCCCTGAAAGTGCTAATAACGTTTCTGGGGCCAGAAATCAAAAAGATTTGTGTTCAGAAGATGACCGAAGGTCTTACGGGTTTGGGACGACATAAGGGTGAATAATTAATGACCAACACCCCCTGGTTGAGAATCACTGATTTTTAGGGTTTTTGGCAACTTTAAATGCTGGCATTTGAGACTGGATCGAACTGAAGAGAAGTGGAACACCATAGTGGACTCACCACAGCTAACTTCATGTCCTTGGTAATGCGGTCCTGCCAGGCGAAACAGAAGATATGAGGGAGGTACAGGGTGAAGTAGATGATGCCACTGCAAGCCGCAGCCAGATTGGCCTTATTGAAGAACACACTCATGAGAAAACACTGCATGATAGTGGCCACAGTGAACGTGAGGAGGAACAGGAACACGATGATGGGATCGCTGTAATTGAGCACTTTTCCAACCTGAGCACAAAGACATACAATAATTAGGATACTCTTTTAATTTAAAACTAATAATGCATTGCATTGCTACCGATGAGGTAATGAGTAAAGAACAGACAATTATTGTCATAAGAATCCACAATTGCAAAATGTGGTCCATGCGTATGCTTAGTAATAATTTCCAGAGAAAAAAATGAAGAGAGTGAGAGAAAGCGAGACAGAGACCCTCCATATATATGTACTAACAACATACATCCAGCAGAGGTCACAATGCAATAAATCTGAGAAAGGCTCAGAAGAACAATGTTCATCAGTCATCACATTTCTTCCTCACCATGATAATGGCAGTCAGCAAAGCAGTGCTGGCGGACATCATGAGGAAGCTGTCGATGAACCATGTGTACCAGATCACACTATTAGAGACGCCCATGCCCTTCAGTGTCTCCTTCAGCCTCATCTCCTTCTCCAGCACAATGCTCTTCACCACCATGGACACTGAGTAGATCCAGGCCAGCACCATGAAGATGGGGAAACAGCGATTTAGGGTCAGCATGAACCTTGTGGGACAAATATGGGACAAAACAAAAACAAGATCCATTGGATTAATTTAACTGAGAATTATGATATGCCAAGAAATAATGCAACTGGAGTCATGTGTGATAATTTCTGTACTTCGTTACAGTGGACTTCAAGGGACAGACCACCCAAAATGAAAATTCTGTGAACATATACTCACCCTCATGTCATTTCAAACTTGCATCACTTGCATTGCTGAACACAAAAGAAGATATTTTAAAAATGTTGGTAACCAAACAGTTTTGGGTCCTGTTGACTTCCAATGTATAGTCAAAAATATAATGCAAGTCAAAGGGAAGCAAAACCACCTACATTCTTCTTTTGTCTTCCATAGAAAATAAAATACAGGTTTGAATCGACTGATGACAGAATTTTCATTTTTGGGTGGAATATCCATTTAAACTGGTGTGATGATATGGGATAGGGTCAGTTAATCCTTTCTGGCCACATATTTTCAGCCATCACTCACATGTCATCCACGTAGCAGGGGTAGGGCATCTGCTGCACGTAAACACCTAGAGGCCAGTCATGACCTGTGTGTAACTTGAGGATACCATGTTCAATCATGTCCTGCAGGTAGGCAAAACCTCCCCAAATGTAACGATGGTCTTCCAGAGGGTCTGCCCTGGGGCCAGGGTCCCAGTACCTAATAGAAAGGGAGGATAGGAAACTTTTTCTTAAAGGTGCAGTTAGTACAAACCCAATTCCAAAAAAGTTGGGACACTGTACAAATTGTGAATAAAAAAGGAATGCAATAATTTACAAATCTTATAAACTTATATTTTATTCACAATACAATATAGATAACATATCATGTTGAAAGTGAGACATTTTGAAATGTCATGCCAAATATTGGCTCATTTTGGATTTCATGAGAGCTACACATTCCAAAAAAGTTGGGACAGGTAGCAATAAGAGGCTGGAAAAGTTAAATGTACATATAAGGAACAGCTGGAGGACAAATTTGCAACTTATTAGGTCAATTGGCAACATGATTGGGTATAAAAAGAGCCTCTCAGAGTGGCAGTGTCTCTCAGAAGTCAAGATGAGCAGAGGATCACCAATTCCCCCAATGCTGCGGCCAAAAATAGTGGAGCAATATCAGAAAGGAGTTTCTCAGAGAAAAATTGCAAAGAGTTTGAAGTTATTATCATCTACAGTGCATAGTATCATCCAAAGATTCAGAGAATCTGGAACAATCTCTGTGCGTATGGGTCAAGGCCGGAAAACCATACTGGATGCCTGTGATCTTCAGGCCCTTAGACGGCACTGCATCACATACAGGAATGCTACTGTAATGGAAATCACAACATGGGCTCAGGAATACTTCCAGAAAACATTGTCGGTGAACACAATCCACCGTGCCATTCGCCGTTGCCGGCTAAAACTCTATAGGTCAAAAAAGAAGCCATATCTAAACATGATCCAGAAGCGCAGGCGTTTTCTCTGGGCCAAGGCTCATTTAAAATGGACTGTGGCAAAGTGGAAAACTGTTCTGTGGTCAGACAAATCAAAATTTGAAGTTCTTTTTGGAAAACTGGGACGCCATGTCATCTGGACTAAAGAGGACAAGGACAACCCAAGTTGTTCTCAGCGATCAGTTCAGAAGCCTGCATCTCTGATGGTATGGGGTTGCATGAGTGCATGTGGCATGGGCAGCTTACACATCTGGAAAGGCACCATCAATGCTGAAAGGTATATCCAAGTTCTAGAACAACATATGCTCCCATCCAGACGTCGTCTCTTTCAGGGAAGACCTTGCATTTTCCAACATGACAATGCCAGACCACACACTGCATCAATTACAACATCATGGCTGCGTAGAAGAAGGATCCGGGTACTGAAATGGCCAGCCTGCAGTCCAGATCTTTCACCCATAGAAAACATTTGGCGCATCATAAAGAGGAAGATGCCACAAAGAAGACCTAAGACAATTGAGCAACTAGAAGCCTGTATTAGACAAGAATGGGACAACATTCCTATTCCTAAACTTGAGCAACTTGTCTCCTCAGTCCCCAGACGTTTGCAGACTGTTATAAAAAGAAGAGGGGATGCCACACAGTGGGAAACATGGCCTTGTCCCAACTTTTTTGAGATGTGTTGATGCCATGAAATTTAAAATCAACTTATTTTCCCCTTAAAATGAAACATTTTCTCAGTTTAAACATTTGATATGTCATCTATGTTGTATTCTGAATAAAATATTGAAATCTGAAACTTCCACATCATTGCATTCTGTTTTTATTCACAATTTGTGCAATGTCCCAACTTTTTTGGAATCGAGTTTGTAGTTTAGTGAACAAGTTTTACACATGAACAAGAAATGTTTCTTTAGCAGCAAATCAGCATATTAGAATGATTTCTGAAGGATCATGTGACAATGAAGACTGGAGGCTGCTGAAAGTTCAGCTTTAGCATCACAGGAATAATTTACATTTCAAAATATATATATATATACACACGACTAATACAATCCCAAACTTTTGAACAGCTGTGTATATTTTTCATTGATGATTTTCTGAGTGTAGTAAAATGCATTAGCGATCAACAGTTAGAGCGATCAAAACAATGGAGCTCATTCAGTAAATCATAGGCTACAGTATTTCAAATTATTTTCCATGTCGCCTAATAAAACTCTAGACTCCCACTGGGTTACTCTTAGATGAACATACTTCAAATTCAGCCTTCTAGCACGTCACACTTGCTGTGTAATCCAACATGAATGACTCAAAAATGTACAACTTTAGTCCAAGAAATCAATGAAGTGAAATACTGTATATGAATATTCCAGGACCATGACACTTCAGGGAGTATTAGTTTGTCATGTTGTCATTGCTGGGAAGGCTTCTCAAGAAAGTCAAAGCTAAGAAGGATTCTGGATATTTACTCTTAATTATAATAATGCTGACATTTTGCAACAAAGCCTGGTTTTCCACAAGTCATACCATAACAACATATGCTTAAAACGATTAGGAGAAGTGCCACACACACACACACACACACACACACACACACACACAAAATAACAATTTGTAATTCAATTCACATTGTTTTTTTGTGGTGGCTGCTCTTTGCATTATGCCCACATAATAAAAACACAACAAACCCACAGTGTCATTCTACCCTCTGCTGTTTGTCTTCGTGTGTCAAAGAGAGACGGCTACAGTGAGATATGACCAGACTAACACCTGCAGGTATGTTTTGTGCTCCAGGGAGACTCTCAGTAATGAGTGGTGTCACTTTGCAGTGTGCAGGAGAACGTGATTGTGCCCGCTCTTTCTCTTTCTCTTCCTCTAACAATAGTCTGTTGAGCAGTAACACCTTACATGCACAATTAAGAGAAGATCTTCCATTCTCTCCTTATACAATAAATGTTATATCAAATCTGAATCAAACCATGTACTCCGAAAGATGAAAAATAAACTTAAATCTAATGTTCCTTCAATGCTGCCTCAAGATTGATTTAAACATTTGCTTGCTTGACTAAGGAAGTCGGTAGCACTTTATACAGTCCTGTTTCCCATGTACATACTATGTACTTATTATAATAGTAATTGCAATAACTGGGTAATAACTAGGTACTAACAACGAAACTAAAACTAACCTTAACCCATGTAGTTACCTTATATTAGCCAGTACTTTCTTAGGTAAGTACACTGTAATGACATTTACTGTAGAATAAAGTGCAACCAGGAAGTCTACTAAAGGTTTCTTTAAAATTGGCGATTAAGAAATGTATTTTAAAACAGATTCAGTTTCACTCTGCTTCAGTATTTTAATAGTCTCTTAATCTGTGTCTCAAACTACCCAGCCTGACCCTATATAAAGAACAACCTTTATTCGATCAAATGAACAATCAGGCCATTTCAACATTCTTCTCACCTGTCTTTGATTTTGTTGGTACGTTCCACTGCATCAATGTCCATTCGGATCTTGAACTTGACGTGGCGGGGTAGATCTGTGGTCCAGGGGTACATGTCCATGAAGACCAGACCCGCCCAGAACTTATTCTCCCCCAGCAGGTGCAGAGCCTGATGGGTCATCAGATTCTCATCCATGTGACCCACAAACTTATCCAGACTTATACACTGACAAGATATAAAAAGAAGAAGAGCTTAATTTTTTTATACAACAGGTCATTCAATAAACAAGAAATTAGTAATCAACTGTTTACATTTTAGACACAATATTGCCAGTTACTTTTCTTTGTTTGGAACTATTTTCATTGGCAGACCAAAAATAGACACTCATGGAATGACTCAGCGTTTTTTAACAAATCTGTTAGGTGAATGACAAATAGGTTCATTCCAGAGTAATCAGTGTTTTTAATGAATCTTTTGAGTACATGATTGTTTCGCTCAATTGATATTTTTCAGTCATGTGACTGTCACGGAGCCCTGGAGGGCAAAACAGCCATAGAACTGCAGCACAAGCCTGTCAATAGAAATAACAAGATGTGAACAAGATGTGAACAAGTTTTGGGCACTTGTGGTCCATATACAGCACCTGCTGCAGTATTGCAGTATTCAATCACTAAAAACAGCGGGACGTTTTTAAAACGCTTAACGTGAAAAACACTCATAGGGTGAGTTGCACTAATAAGGATTAAATTAAGCAAAGTTTAACGCTAATCAAGGATTTGCTGATATGGGTTTTATTTTAAATTGAGTTGTGTTGCACCACTTAATTTTAAACACAGATTAACTATGCAGAAATACTTATCAGGATGAACTAACAACAGGTTAAATAATCCTTATTAGTGCAACCCACCCTTAAAGTGCCTTACTGTACTGTAACAGTGATATTAAAAGATTAAATTCAGTTTACACCTTTTTGATGATGCATACTATATACAGGTGAGTAGATGAGGCAAGAATATGAACGCAGCGCATTTTCTTTATAATGGTTTTCGATGGGAAAAACACTTAACGAGAAACCTTGAGTTGCATTATCCTGTGTTCATTTGCTTGCCTGTACAAAGTATGCAACATCAAAAAGGTGTATATTGAATTTGGTCTTTTAATATCACTGTCTTACTACATTAAAACGTACTACAAACCTGGTAAAAATGACTGGTGGGCAGTGGAGGAAACCCTTGTTTTGCCCTCCAGGTGGGCGTTCCTATAATGATGTGATGTCACATGAAAACTGTGAATTGTTTTTGAACAAATGGGTTTGCCACTTGTCACCATCTACTGGCATAACAATGTAAATTGTATGTAAAAGTCTACATAAGATCCCATCACATCTAGAGTGCACAAACACAGACAAGCGGCCAATCAAAATCCAGGACTGGAACTAATTATGTTGTATAATAATGTGTATGTGTGTGTCGCGCTTTCAAGAGCCAAAGCCGTTCTCCATGTAGCAGGCCTCTCGTTCTCAAAGCGCTCCAATGACATGGGAAAAATCACAGAGTCTGTGTTGGCTCTTCACTGGAGGACTGCTGTACAATAGTTGAGGGAACGGCTCGCTCTCACATCACATGCCACCGTACTAGAACCGAGAGGCCTCCTATTTCGTGTGAACCATATCTAATGGAGTCATTCACAGTAATGTACAATGCCACCAGAGGTCCCGAAAAAACAAGTGAATGGAAAGATTCAATGGGACCCCCCACAGGACTCGCATGTTCTCAACACATTTCAATTCAAAAACACAACATACACATTCAGAAGCGCTCAGCTTGAGATCACACCCCTGAAAAAACACAAATAAACCAAAAATAAACCATTTTTTTGATGCAGTAGCTCTTCATGGTAACATCTGAGCAGGGCTGAATGATGTCAACTATAGTTAATGGGCTAAACGAGCAATGTTTGTTTGTAAAGCATGATGGCTCGCCGTTTGGACAGACACAAAGGGAGGCTGGGTCGCTCCATGATAGCTCTCTACCACCATCACCGTCCCAGTCTAATCAATTTGCAAGAAGAGGCCTCCAGATTACGAACAGGGGCCGGTTGTGGCTGGGGAGGTGAGGTAACAGAGTGAAGCTGAGCGATTTGCCCCTCTTGTTTCTCAATGAAGCCCCCCGTCCACAAAAACAACATGGAGCTGGCAAAGGGTGGCTCTCCCATCCACTCTCCACTTAATCACAGCCATACAATAGAGGGGCCTGCATGCTGTTGACAGCTTGCTTGTTCTTTTCCCTTTCACCCATCTGGCCACGGTGGGCTCTATATAGCTGCGCTAAGTGGTCTTTCTTGTGGTGATGTGCTGAGAGCAATCAGCACTCCACAGAACGAGAGCTGCGGTGCTCAGAGCTAAAGAGCCTCATTCTGTGAAGTGAGGAACGGTAAGGATGGTTTGAGGAAATGCTCTACATGGGGCATCGCTAGACCTTTTCATCTCTTCTGGAAAGAGCTGAATGTTTTAGAGGGGCAAGGTTAAAGGATGTACAGTCCACCTGTGATCTGTTGAATAAATGATTGTTTTGTCCCAGAATGAATCAGTGTTAAATGATTGCTTCACTAGAGTGTTTTTAAAAAAAAAATAGTCTGTCGTCACCTAGCGTAACTGCAGAACACTGAAAAGATACTCTAAAGATAGTTTATATAATATAAATATTAATATATTACAGTGGTAAAAAATATTCAGCTTTCACCACATACACCAAAAGAAAGATGCTGAAATTGGATTCAAACAATGCTTGAATGCAATGTTTGCATGTCATTCAAGATGCATTCATCTAGTTTGATTATAAAGGAAACATGTTGTTGAGGTGGTTGAAAGGAGGAGTATTATTTATTTGCAATTTCTAACTTATTTATGCTTAAAGCTAATCTGAATTGATGGCTGCTCTCACCTCACTGTACTTGTTGAACATCCGAATAGCCTGATCAGCCAGACTGAAGACATTTCTCCAGTCAAAGTTTGTCATGTTCATATATCTCTCGTGTTCTGGACCATTGTGCAGGAAGTTAAGGATGTCTTTGGTAGAGAACTCTGTTTCTTTAAGACGCCTGTCCAAAAAGTCCATCACTGTGGGGTTTCTAAGTGTGTCCTACGGTGGGGAGGAAAAGAGAAAGTCAGAGATAGAAATGAAGGACAGTAAAGTCTAATCAAAAACACAGTGAAAACAGTGTTATTTATTTATTTATTTTACAAACATGTTACTATGCTGTTAAAACGTTATAAAACTATGTTAATACATTTAAAAATGTAATTTATTCAAGCTGAATTTTCAGCATCATTACTTCAGTCTTCAGTGTCACATGATCCTTCAGAAATCATTCTAATATGCTGATTTACTGCTCAAGAAACATTATTATTAATTTTGTGCTGCTTAATTAATGAGGAAGCAATGATCCATTTCTTCAGGCTTCTTAAATGAAGAGTTCAAAAGAACAGCATTTATTTGAAACAGAAATCTTTTGTAACATTATAAATATATTTACTGTAATTTTTTATTAATTGAATGCATCCTTTCTGAAAGCTATTAATGCTTTTAAAAAAAATCTTACTGACCCTAAACTTTTTAACAGCAGTTTAAACAAATAATCTTAAACATTTGAAAATGGATTTACTCATAGATACCATATCATGAGACATAATAAAAATGAAAACTTAATCCCATGAGAGATCATACAGAGACTGAAGTAGGACAGTGGATTAGATATTCAGAAGTTTGTTGTCATAATGTGGCATGTGAAGTGATAAAGAGAGATGTGTGTGTGTGTGTGTGTGTGTGTGTGTGTGTGTGTGTGTGTGTGTGTGTGTGTGTGTGTGTGTGTGTGTGTGTGTGTGTGTGTGTGTGTGTGTGTGTGTGAGATGAAAAGAAACAGATGCATTACCCGTATCATGTTCATTTGGACGCTGCTCTGAAAGAACTCCCAGAGCTGTGGTCCCACCTCTTCCCAGACCTTACCGATTTTCTGCAACCTTTCTAGCTCCTCGAAAGTAGTGTTGGCCTGGAGAACACACACACACACACACACAGTGTCATACTGTATGTCTACAGGGCACCTTAGAGATGCACAACAAAATAATTGACTCAGCAATGTTCCAGCTCATTGAAACAAAAACAACCATCCAGATGGAAATATAATCTAGTGTAACACTGACTATTGAAGCACACAATGTGCTTGCTGGGTTATCGTAATTTAAGATGAAGAAAATTATCATCAGGTTTTACACTTGTGGAGTTCATGCAGCTCAAGTGCTGCTGTTAGTAAAGAAAAAGAGATTCTCAAATTCATGTTCAGGTCTCCAATTTTTTGTCTCCACTGTATTCCATTCAAAAGTTTGGGGTCTTTTTTTTATTTTTAGAAATTATTACTTTTATTTAGCAAGGATGCATTAAATTAATCAAAAGTGACAGTAAAGACTTTTATAATGTTACAAAACATTTCTATTTCATATAAATGCTCTTAAATGTTCTATTAATCAAAGGATCCTGATAAAAATGTGTCACTGTTTCCACTAAAATATTAAGCAGCACAACTGTTTTTAACATTGATAATAATAAGAAATGTTTTATGATTTGAACACCAAATCATATCGGAATGATTTCTGAAGGATCGTGTGACACTGACGACTTGCGTAATGATGTTGAAAATTCAGCTCTACCATCACAGGAATAAATTATTTTAAATGATTAGAGGTTTCACTTTATTTTGATGGTCCCTTTAAAACATTCGGTTGACTATAAGAAACGTTGCGCTTCTCTCATTAGAGTATTAGTAGAGTAAATTTTATTTTAAATTGGAATGATATTTCAAAATATTACTGTTTTTACTGTATACTTGATCAAATAAATGCAGCCTCATAAGCATAAGAGACTTATTTGAAAGAAAATATTACCAACCAACCCCAAATATTTTTGAATGGTGGTATATGATTTGGTTGACAGTGCATGTGTAAGAGTGGGCGGATATTTCAATCTTACACTCTTTAATATCTTTCTGACTGCCGGGGAGTCTGGGGTGTACAGGATCTTCCCCATCACCAGAGGCTTCACTGAATTCCACACGATTTTGGTAACAGGGTTCGACTCCAGGGTCTCCATCAATGCATTACAGAATGGAGCTGTGGGCCACAGAGAGAGTGAATGAGCAACAGAACAAGAAGAGAAAGCGAAGAAGAGAAAGTAAAAAAGAAAGTAAAAGAAAAGAAACTTAAACTGAAAGAGACAGATCAGCAGCTCTCACTTGCTGTCTTGTCGTAAGAGTAGCTCTCGTGTCCTCTGGAGTTGTTGATGCCTAGGAAAGCCTTGTAGTTGTTGTCTTCATACCAGTTAAAGGAGAAGACCCGGGTGCCCTCCCCCTCAGGGTATCCGCAGAACAGATCTGACACAGTGGACATCAGCTGACTGAAGGAAGAGGGACCCCCAGGCTGGAAGATTGAGTACATGACCCGCATCAAGTCTTGGGAGCTGGGCCTCTCTGCAAGCTGTGAGAGAAAGTAAAATTTAAAAATCAAAACTATAACAGCTACAGTATGTACAGATTCATTTATGTAAGGGATCTTAAATGCAACGGGACATGGAGAGATGGAGGAAGACAAGATTTTCAGCATAAAACATCTTGAATAATAATTTTATGATGCGTTAATGACCTTTTTGAGCTTGAATTACAAGCTAATTTTACTTGTATAGGAAAGAGCAACTTGGACATTCTGCTAAACATCTACTTTTGTCATCCACAGAAAATAAATACAGCTTTTAAACAATCTGAGTGTAGTAAATGATGATTTTTTTTTTTGTGTTAACTATGTATTTAAGGATACAAGTCATTAAGGCTGTAATAGCACCACTCTTACTTGAGGATAACAAATATCAAATCTGATGTATGCCTAAAAGCAAACACTACATTACCGCATAATTTCAGGGGTCAGTAAATTCTAGAATCTTTGAAAAAATGTGTCACAGTTTACATAAAAATATTAAGCGGCACAACTTTTAACACTGATAATAATAAGAAATGTTTCTTGAACACCAAATCATCACATCAGAACGATTTCTGAAGGATCATGTGACACTGAAGACTGGAGGAATGATGCTGAAAATTCAGCTTTGAAATCACAGGAATACATTATTTTAAATTATTTTAAAATATGTTAAAATAGTAATATTTCACACTATTTTTACTGTATCTTCGATCAAACAACTGTAGATTTAATGTGAATAAAAGACTTCCTTAAAAGCATTAAAATGTATCTTACTGACCCAAACGTGATGAACGTTAGTGTGTCTCTTCCTTCTTTATTATTATTATTTTAGAATAATAGTAGTTATCAAATGGAAGTTTAAGAATTATGTATAAAGCTCTTTTAAGGCAAGAGATGTGCCCTAGATGGTCGCTTACAGTATGTTGGCTAATTGTTTGACCAACCTTGTCTGAACCTCTCCATCCAGGTCAACGTCTTTTATCTGCCAGAACTATTCTCAATACATGTGACAACCTAAAGACGCATCTCTCTTTGAAGAGGATATCCCTAAATAAACCTTTATGTACAGCTGGGGCTGAATTTGGCATCCTGGAGGTAAAAATAAGGTGAGAACCAGGTTTGCAGTTGATCTGAATTCTGGCCATGTACATGATCAATCTAATCCAACTGGTAAACTCTGTATAGAAATAAACAACACACAAAAAGATATTTTGAAAAATGGTTCAGTGCTTTTTTTGTCCATATAATGTCCAATGTTGTTTTGGACCCCAATGACTTTCATTGTAAGGGCAAAAAAAACATTCTTCAGAATATCTTTGTTTGTGTTCCACAGAATAAATAAAATCATACATGTTTGGAATGACATGAGGTAATGATGTAATAAGTCAATTATGATAGATTTTTTTATTTTAGAGTGCATTAAAGAAAACAATTTCAACAATATAAAAGACGCAATAACATAATGTAATCTGATGTTATCTGTGATGTTAAGGGAAATGCATCAGGGAGAATTCCTGTGAGGGGCAAATATCCTCACAGCTGTTATGCTCATATTCACCAGACTGAACCACAAATCCTAGCAAACACTGTTCTGTGTCAGAATGAGTGAACGTGAGATCCAGAACTTTTCCATGGGTCGTGAACTCTAATGCACACTACGATAGCCACAGTAAGTCAAACCAGGTCAAGATAAGTGTAGGTGAAAACATGACGATTTCCATAGAGGCTTTCAGTATGAGTAATGAGTCATTGCTCAACCTCTGTTAAACTAACACTTTTACTCCCTACTTCCCATTCATACATTCAGACCCACTCAGCGCAGATGGATTTAGTGATGGGTGATAGCATTAGTTGGCCAGGCTTTCTGTCACCCAAGCAAAAGGGAAAGAAATGCACTCCACCTACAGGATGTGACCTCAGTGGAATGTCCTTTCGACATAATAATAAAACAGGAGTGATGACACGCATGTATGTACACAAATGAACTGGTCATATTTAAACGCTTTCTCCCCTCTTTACGAGACTGTGGTGATTTAACTGTACAACTGGGGTTCTTATGTGATAGAAAAAATTATCCGCACAAACGCACACACTTTCCTAACCTCTCTCTTGGAGCTTTTTGAAGAGATGAAGGGAAGTGAGGAGCTTCCTGGATGCTAAAATAAGGGTCTTGAAAGGGGGAGAGGAACTGAGCTTTCTCAAGCAGTCATACCTCCTGAAGCTTGTCGGACACTGATGAAAGCACTCGACCCCAGAACTGCAGGTCCATCCCAGTCGTGTGATTATCCAGCACCATGGGCAACTGTACACAGAGAGGAGGAAAGAGACCTTTGAGTTTATATGAAACCAAGTAAAAATAGAAATGTCAGAATTTATTATTCTGACATTTATATATTTTTCAATATGTCATTTTAATACTGTTTTAAACTTAAAATACATTACATATATACCACCATTTCAGAGATTTTTAAATGTCTTTTTAAATGTCAAGAATCATTCTAATACACTGATTTGCCGCTCAAAAAACATTTATTATTATCAATGTTGAAAACAGTTGTGCTACTTAATATTTTTGTGGGAACCATGATTCACAGATACAACTGTAATTTATTAATTAACTTTTGAACGGTAGTGTATGTAAATATATTTTTTTTTTTTTTACTGTAGGCTAAATGGATACTAAACTCACAATTTCTAAAACTTACTGTGGAGATACGATGGTGCGCATATAAATCGCACAACGCAGGAGATTAAAAACAAATAAGTCTTTAATATAATCCACCAACATGAATTTAGGAATTCGCAGGAGAAATAGTTACAATACCACTTAACATAGACAAGAGTGGACAAAGAACTGAACAAAACAGGGAGTATATAGGTATATAGGGATGCTATATATTACTCAATTTGCTGAACAGAATGATAAACTAATGAGTTGCCAAGTAAACAAACTACGAACTCAGGCATGCTAAATAGGAACTAAACAGAGTATACAAAAGTTCAGAAAAGGCATGTCCTTGCACGATAGCAGTCTAATTGAGGAGGGAGAGTGGGGCTCTGGAGGAGGACACAAAGCAAGCAGAAGGCAGGAAACCAGGAGAGCCGACAGATGGAGAGACCAGGATGAAGAAGATGGTGGGAAGAACCAGGGTGGAGACAGGAGCAGGAGGAGTCTGGCGGAAACTTAGAGTCCAGCCAGGAAGGAGGCCCATGGCGGCATCAAGGGAGGGAGGAGCCATGGTAGAGATTTCCTCGACGAAGCCATGGGGATGACGGATGGAGACAATCGGAGCTGATGGAAAGAGAGCCCACCGTGCAGACGGAGAGCAGATGGACCAGAAAAACAGGCACAGGCTTTTGGAGTCCGCATCGGAGAAGTAGCAAAAACCCCAGAGGTAAAACCAGGGTACTGGAGTGCTGAGGTGGAGCCGGAGCGAATGAGGGCCAAGGTGGAGCCGGAGGGAGGGCCAAGCCATACGAAGCCGTAGGGGTGGAGAGACGGAGCACAGCGGGTGGCTCGCAAGTCCGTTGTGCAGGTGAGGTGATGTTCGACCGAGGTGGAGCCAAAGGACAGAGGGAGCCTAGTGGAGCAATGTTCAATGCTCAGTCCTTTCAGTAGGCTCTCGTCTGCGGTGGGCACTGGCAAACGGTCCGAGCAACTGGGTGATGGCAGGGTGGGATCTGGATTATGAGAGGGGCTGGTGACTTCCTCCTTAGTGAGGCTGATGATAGTTGGCGAATCGCAGTTCACCAGAACCCACTCCACGTACTCGGCGAAAAAGATCCCCAAGGACCGACACTGGGCAGGTGAGCCTTTGTGCATTTGTTGAGGCTGGTGTAATAGAAGGCGCACACAGGGAGCGATCGGGAAAACTGCAGGCAAGTTTTTTTACCAAATCGTGCAGCCCTAGTTGCTCCTGATATCAGCATGTTCAAAGTTGTGACTTTTTGCCCTTTGTTATGTATATTTGGATTATGCGGTGTTGAAAATAAATACAAACGCTTCACATTCTTTGTTCTAGTTCCATCACAGTTCCACCTGATAGGGCCATCAGGGGAGGGGTCTTTGTCTTCCCAGGTGTGAGGAAGATTAGAAACAAATAAGTCTTTAATATAATCCAATTAATTATAATTCACTTATCCTCTGCCATTCCCAAGTCAAGGGTTGTATATAGTGACCCAATAGCATAGCATATCTTGAAAACTAGAGCTAATCAACAATTTTAAGAATCATTTTCATTCTCAGTGACCATACATATTTCAGGAGCACTTTGGCTGTAGACAAGTGTAATTCATGATTTATTGTCTGTTTAATAACAACGATCTTTAATAAAAGTAGAACATTTATTTTTTGCATTCTTGCATTTATTAATTGTATTTCTAAAATGAATAAATATTATTAATATACAATGTATTGGTGCATATTACTCTAAATGAAATAAAAACAATGTGGTGTGTTGGTGTTTAAGACATGAGTAGAGAGATGCAAGATGAGCAACAACTTTTTCCCAAAAGCTTGACATCATCATGAGAGACAGCAAAACTGCCAAAAGAACAGCAACTGCTTCTGCAGTCCTCATGACGAGGGGCAGTGTCTTCATTAATCTCATTAGTAAATGAGGCCAAGCAGTTTGTCATCATGCTAACGCTTCCATCTGCTGTGGCCTAACCCTGGCTGAACCTCACAGAGAGAGAGAGAGAGAGAGAGAGAGAGAGAGAGAGAGAGAGAGAGAGAGAGAGAGAGACTAAGAAAGAGAAAGCTGATAAGTAGTGTTGTTTCAGCAGTGGTATTCATAGGTCTTCTAAAATCTAACAACAGGTAAGTAGGTCTGGCCCATGATCCACATTCTTAGTTTAGTGCACCACCTGCGAACACTTATGATTATATGTTTAGAACAGCTTTTCCATAATTCCAAAGCATGTGACACATCATGTGACAACTGTACAACTCCAGTATACAGCATACCATAGAGGAGTACATTGATGATAGTTAATTACTATTGACTCTGAGCTAAATATTTCTAAACTTTCTGAAAAATATAAAATTTCTCTTTTAACAAAATTTACCGGTTTAAACATGTATAAGGCAAACAGAGAGTGAGTTACAAAGAAAGAACGTTATAACACCCCAGTGACCATTAGAGACATTTCAAGATCTAAAAAAAAAGCTGATTATTGGGCCCACAATTAGGTTACAGTTAAACTATTCTAGTGTGTGTGTGTGTGTGTGTGTGTGTGTGTGTGTGTGTGTGTGTGTGTGTGTGTGTGTGTGTGTGTGTGTGTGTGTGTGTGTGTGTGTGTGTGTGTGTGTGTGTGTGTGTATGTATGTATGTATATATATATATATATATATATATATATATATATATATATATATATATATATATATATATATATATATATATATATATAGCTATATATATCTTCAGTTCTGGCAGGTCATGTTAGTCAAGGACTGTCAGCTGATCACGCCTACCTATAGAAATACGACGTCTATCACAGCATATATATAGCTCCTCAGTACTATCAGCAGCTATCACGTTTCTCCCGAGCTCATTTACCCTCCTCCATCCCCAACTCCTCCTTTCGTCCAGTCAGGACATATTCTGATTTGGTATTCTGATTCTCCTTGAATCAGACTAAATTCCCAAATTATTTTGTACATTTAATATCAACATGAATTATATTTGCAATACATTATGTTGGTTCTGTTCTGTTTACCCTAAGGGTAAGGCTGCATGGATGCGCAGGCCATATATATATTATATATATATAATAAACTATTTAATTAAAAACTATTTAATTTTATAACTACTCTATTATATTTATAAATGTATAAGTTATTATAATGATAGCATAATTTAGTGTTTAATTTACCGTTCAGTTTGGGGTCCGTAAAATTTTAAATGTTTCTGAAGGAAGTATCTAATGCTCACCAAGACTGCATTTATTTTAAACATACATTAAAAGTGTGAAATATTATTACAATTTAAAATATCTGTTTTCTGTTTTAATGCATTTGTAATTTGTCAACTGTAATTTATTCCTGTGGTGGCAAAGCTGAATTTTCAGCATCATTACTCCAGTCTTCAGTGTCACATGATCCTTCAGAAATCATTCTATGATGATCTGCTGCTCAAGAAACATTAATTATTATTATCAATGTTGAAAACAGTTCAATACTGCTCGATAATTTTTGAGGAAACCATGATACATTTTTTTCAGGATTCTTTGATGAACAGAAAGCATTTTTTAAAATAGGAATGTAAAAATCTGTCTGTCACTTTTGATCAGTCGAATGCACCCTTGCATAAAAGTATGAATTTATTAAAAATATTTGAATATTAGTGTACATCATTCACATTGTATGTAGTAGGCCTTGAATGTATAATCAGGTCAAAGGAACTGTGATTAACTGTATTCTCAACATTTTCAATCCATTTCATCTTGGAATTATTATTTTCAGGCATTAAATTTGGTCATATTTTAGGGCTGAATTACATCTCGTTTCATTCACCAGTATAATGGTTTTCAGTGCAGCATGTGTAAAGAGAAAGTGCCATGACTGACCAGTCGGAAGAGCTTGAAGAAGTCTAAGTTGGCATAAAGTACATCCTCAATCTTCTGCAGTCTCTGCTGGGAAAGGGCACACATGGCGCTGTGGACCCCGTACAGTCCTCTGTGGCTGGGGAAGATGAGGAATCGCTCCAGAAGAGCTTGACTGCAGGCGATCTCCTTCAGAGTCAGATCCGGGACACCATATGCAAACTGGAAACACAGGAGCAGATTTTTGTGCAAAGTTCAGCATATCCAGAATGAAAGCTCTGATTAGTGAAGATGAGACTGCCCATAATTCTTTCATAGCTTTTAAAGACTTAATTGGGTTCTCAGTTACAATATGTTTCATTGGAATAACTTTGTTTTGCATAAGCTATACTAAAAAAAAATAGACACAAATAAGACAATGGTCGACATATAGTCAGATATGCATAAAAAGAGGATAACAAATTTGGTCAAATTTTGGTCCGATAATATATCTTTTAACTTTCTTATGAAACATCTTTGACATTTCTGACTTTTGATTGACAGATTTTGGTATCTTGCCAAATCTGTGCACAGTGTGAAACACTGTAAAAATGGCAGGAAAAAAGACAGCTGTGGTTGCCAGAACAATTCAGTAAAAATACAGTAAAATGTAAATATATATTTAAATTATTAATGTAACTATATTTTAAACTGGTAAATCCAACAGCTATTTTTGCTAAATCGTTAACTTAAATCTGTTTTGTACTTTTAACATATACTGATATCCACCATAATTACACTGGTGGTAAAGAGAAACCACATGATGAATTAAAATTCATCCCAAGTAGCTTTTCCAGGAAATACGGAAATACTAGTTTAATACAGTGTCATACAAACAAATACACAACACCATCATGGTAACACACAACACAAAAATAATTTAAAATGCATTAAACAGTTGTTTAAAGGGTTACTTCAGCGATTAGCATTAAGCTTTGTATCAGTAGAAATCCAGTAGTATATTCGAATGATCGTTCTTCAACCCTCATGTGCCCCTGAGATGAGAGATTTATGTATTTTATTTCTGAAAAAAATCCTCCGATGATGCAAATATCATTTTGCGTCATCTGAGGATTTTTTGGCCAGAGGCTAAAGACTACAGCTAGTAGTAGGAGCTAAGTTAAGCTTTCATAGGTATGATCTGGAAACGCGCCAGACTGTATGCCGCGCTTACCTCAGCTCTTCGCTCTCGTGATGAATGTAATCTGACTCCTGCTGCGTTTGTGCTGTGACACTCGCTCGGTTCACTCACATTATATTGAACAGATGCGTTCAGTTTTTAATTGTAGTGTCTGTTCTCTAACTGAACTAAATGATTTTATTATTATGAAAATGAAAACAATGGTAGGGGCGGTGCCGCGGTGGGCAAGTGATCCAGTGAACCAGTAGCAGTGGCTTTGGGAGTGGCCTCGTTAGACAGCGAAGCAAGTGCATTCTGGGAGTTGTTGTCTTTCATCCACATGAGCCAAAAATACATTTTCTGGCTTTTCCCAGTCTAGAAGGCACCAAATTCAAAAATAATTTCACATTTCTACTACATAAATGACCCAGTTTAAATACACATTCATCTACCCAGCGCTGAAGTGCCCCTTTAACAACATAAGAACCCTAATGCACATAGCTGATATAAAAATCTAAGAAACTAAATTAATAATATTAAAAACCATCAAATGAGAAGTATTACACAGGGAATTATGGGATTGTCAGATTTTTTTCCTTCAAAAAATTTTTACATTTACAAAACAAAATGTAGATTACAGTTTTTCTATGTATAGCACAACTTTAACCAATTAACAGATTTTTACTGTCACAATTTTACGGTCTTTTACAGGGTACAGTAATATTTTACATAGTCAATATATCATCAATCCTCACTGATTCACTATGTGTTTATATTTTAGACCTGTCAGGGTAGTTTTCGTGGGAAATTGTGTACACGTCACTGGCTTGTGTATGTCACATCATTTCCGTAAAGAGAGAAAAGTTGCTTGTCTGGCTATCACCAGACCAAGCTCAATCTTTTAAGACTGAACATTGGTCTGGGGAGTCTGCTCTGTATTTTTACTGCACAAGAGGCGCATCAACGGGCATAGTTCAAATGACTCTGTATGAAATTGGATAGTCCTTCAACCAATCAGACCACAAGAGATGTGATCAACGGGCATAGTTCAAATGACTCTGTACACAATTGGATAGTCCTTCAACCAATTAGACCAACGATCCATCGCTTCTCTATCGTCATCGTGTTAAACCCGCCTATGGCGCACCAGGTGGATAAGCCGGTTTGTGATTGGTCCCCGCAAATTTGTAACAGAAGCAGGATAGAAATATGTACAGGTTTCTAGCCTGAGCTGCAGGACGAAATCAAATCGCCGGCAGATCGGGCTGGGTTTACCCAGTCTAAAAAGTTGCTCCAGCTACTTAGACGTGTGTATGGAGTGGGAGTGGCATAGGTTAGTTGAGAAAGTTTGACATGGAGCAGCTAAATCTTGAACCTCTGGGAAAACGCCCGTTTAAAAAAATTTTGAACAGAGGAGAATTAACATAGAGCTCGTAATAAAACGAGGACCAACATTGGCTTTGTTTTTCGGAGATGACGAGAACTGAGGGATTTGAAATGTTGTAAAAGTGATGTGGAGATGGCAGTTACTCAACTGGTGAGTACGGTATTTTATTGAACAGATAAATAAAGCCATATGTAGCTCTCTAACAGAGTTCATTGTAAGACATTATCTATTGTGAAGGGTCATTTCATTATGGGATGTTGCAGTGCTGTGCTGGAATCTATTTTCAAGGAAGTACCGTGTTATTAATGGATATAGCTACAGTTACAGCTTCAGCTAGTCAGCTTGAGATCCTTTTCATCTAAACTGGTTCTATCTCTTAAGCTTAGTAGTGAATGTTTTTTGAGCACTAGGACAGCTATATTTATCAGCACAGTCACACAGAGCCGAAGCACAACCAAAACAATGTTCTTCTGCTAAATGCATGCCGTTTTAACTGCTAAAGGGCCAAAAGTTACATAGTGTAACTTTACAATCATCTTTTACAGTGTAAGACTTTTTGAATCTCTAGAGGACAAAAAGTGTATTATTTTTCATAGGAAGAAAATTACTGATAAGCAGGAGACTTAAGAATATGGTTATATCTCTATTTAACCTAACTGCTGTTTTTGATTTGTTAAAAAAGTTTGAAATATCCAATAAATTTCATTCCACTTCATGATTGTGTCCCACTTGTTGTTGATTCTTCATAAAGAATTACAGTTTTATATCTTTATGTTTGAAGCCTGAAATGTGGCAAAAGGTTGCAAAGTTCAAGGGGGCCGAATACTTTCGCAAGGCACGGTATCTCTATACTGTACATTGTGTATCACAATATATCGAGGTGCACTTAGCAATGTGTAGGATCAAAGCAGGCTACGTAAGAGTGCTTGAATCACTGAGACAATGGACTGCACCATAAATCAGTCTGTGTGTGAGAGGCCACCGTGAAACAAAAGACGACGTACGTCACCAAGACAATAACATACAACCCCAGGAAGGGCTCTCAGTGACTGTTAAACACCATAAAACACAAACACAACCCCAATAGATTTAGCTGGAAACATCTAGTGAGTCCCCATAGGAGTGTATGAGGATGTGACTGTGTGGCAAGATTCTGGTTACGGTGGAAGCTGATAAAGCATTTTATAAAACCAACGTCTCACAAGAGAAGCAGCCATTGTGCTTTTGAAAAGCAGTCGCCTAAAAAGTTACATTTGCCATAACTTACTTGCTCTATCCGCAATAGTGAATTTGTAAGATCATGCACAACAGCTATTGAAAGCCCAACGTCCCGCAGTAGGAATGACGTCAGAGTCTCGTCGTCCTTTAGAATGTCCTCCACTTTCAGTCCTTTACCTGTTGCCACAGGGGAAAGGAAATGAAGGGAAATATGATTTAACATCAATATACTGTGTGAGTAGTACATCATGGAAAATGTGTGTGCCTGTGCAAAACTTGCTGCCGTTGTGAGTTTACAAAAATCTTAAGTACAAGCCACATTCAAGTCTGTAAAGGTCATAAAAGATTTGTTTTAGATCACAAAAAATTGCTTTCTTAAACTAAATCCTGTAAAACTTTTACTTGAGATGCAAGTAAACAAATATTCCCCTCTTTGTGGCCTAGTTACATGCGAAACGGGAAGAATGCATTCCACACCTTCTTAACTGAAGCACTCTTAACATTGCAGCAGTGTGCTGACCAGCGTGTATAATGACTTTGACATATATTCACTCAGAGGACAAACTGTGCTGACAAAGTACTTCAATGGATCACTTGATCACTGAATTCTTTGCTGAAAGCTTTGTCGCTCAACAGTACGTACTCTGTGCTGATAGGTTACGACATGGGGGTCGTGTGTGGAGAAAGTGCTGACGGATCCAGCTAATTCACTGCAGTTAAAGGTGTTTAGAGATAAACTAATATGGGCTGTTACATAATATATGATAAGACAAAATATTTTCATATGACATTAAAAAGATGCAAATGATGACTGATGAGAGATGAAACAAATTGTGTCCTTGGATTAAAATCTCTAATTGGTCCCAGAACAATTCTGGAACATGTTTAATAATACTTACATTTTCTTTTATGAATCTTTACTGAATATATATATATATATATATATATATATATATATATATATATATATATATATATATATATATATATATATATATATATATATATATATATATATATATATATATATATATATATATATATATATATATATATATATATATATATATATATATATATATATATGAATATGAATATGGCAACACTTTAGTATGGGAACAAATATTCACTTATTAACTACGACTTTTGCCTCAAACTCCTAATTTATTTCTTATTAATAGTTAGTCATGTAGTTTTTGTAGCGTTTAAGTTTAGGTATTGGGTAGGTTTAAGAATAAGGTCATGCAGAATAAGGCATTAATATGAGCTTTATAAGTACTAATAAACAGCCAACATCCTAGTAATATGCATGCTAATAAGCAACTAGTTAATAGCGAGAATTGAACCCTAAAATAAAGTGTTACCATTAATACTTTTAAATTGATCGGAATTTACAGTAAATACATTGTTACAAAAGATGCTTGACCTCTATTCATTAAAGAATCCTGAAAAAATTGATCACTGTTTTATACATTGAAAATGAGGATGAAGATGAAGATGAAATGTTTCTTGAGCAGCAAATCATCATATTAGAATGATCATGTGACACTGAAGACTGGAGTAATGATAGCTACGACTATATTTGACAGGAATTTTGTCCCAGGACAAGCAAAATATGTTAATAAGAGGACACGTCCTATTTAGAAAAATCCCCATTACTGGATATTTTCCTCAACAACAAAAAAATACTTTCCCAAATTAGAAAAATTCACATTATCTATTAAAGACTCCCATGGTGAAAATCAAGTTTTAAATGTTATTTATATGTCTATGTGGAGTTTTTGCTTTAAAGTCCCAGTGAACCGGAAGTAGCAAGTGAGTTTTCTTCAGTGCTGTGACGTATTTCCAAGTGAAACGGAATATTGAACAGAGGGCAGGGTTTTACTTCAGCGCTCCTCCTCTCCATCTCGCGCTCACGGCAGACTAACGGTTGGAGGGGAGGGTTTACGTATTTTCAAACCTAAGCCGTCAAACTGACATCATCTGAGAAGGAACGCCGTTTCCAGACCGGAAGTTACTTTTCAGATTTTGATTAAAGATTACCGCGACAAACTATTTTTTTCTGTGTATTAACTTGCACGGATTAATTGTTCACCCTAAGACCTGTAACGTGTGCTAACAAAGTAAATAGGGTCCATTTTGATTTCATGAGGACTTTAATGTCAAACCATGTGCAAATTCATTAGTCAACACCATTGCTGAGTATTTTCTCCTTAACTGCAGTGAACCAAAGACAGTCTCAAAAACATGGTTTGAAATTGCTGATGTTTCTTACGTCACAAACTACTACCTTGTAACCAATCATGTCAACGTGTGGGTGGGCTTTAGCATATCATTAACTATGACCGTTCTGAAGCAGGCGTGTCTCAAGTGAAGCCAGGATATTCATATCAACTATATTTTTCAGTTGATATGAAAAATCGGGTACTTTTAGCAATATAGCGGGAGAATGACGTATATGATCTATAGTACGATGTTATGATAAACTATATGCCTTTCTCCACTGATGTTCTGAGTTGTTCAAAGTTTTTATAAGGATGCTGATTTAACTGTTTGACTCTGAGATGGTGAACGGGAACTGTTTGTGTAACATTAGCAACACATTATTAGCTGTTTGGCTAATCAGGCTAATCATATTAATTACCGATTGTGTCCGACATTGTAAAGAGAGATTCCTTCGTGCAAGTTACTACAGTAACTTGAATAAAAGTTAAGTGAGTGGGTCTCTGAGCTGGTGTGAGTGAGTGGAGGTGGGGCTAATTTGCATATTTTTGAGTCCACATATACTAAATGAAGCAAGGGTGTAGAATTACATTCAAGCTATTTTAAGGCATGAACTTTTTTTTTTTTTTTTTTCACAAGAAAAAAAAACTTGAATATGTAATTTTCATGATCAAAGATGAGTTTTAAGAGGCAAAATGATTAACTACAGGGGGACTTTAAAGCCCAGTTTATACTTCTGCGTCGAGTGTACGCCGTAGCATCGTAAGGCTGTGTGTTACACGAGTAGCCTACGATGTACCCTGCACGTCGACGCAGACAAGGACGCAGAAGTATAAATGAAAATTGACACGTAGCCCACGGCGTAGAGGCTACGGCGCAGGTCCGATGCAGAAGTATAAATCAGCCTTAAGACTTGAGTTTGTCCTCACATTATAAGGACTAGTCATCAACCCATTAGAGGGAGCAGGAAAAGGAAACAGGTATGAGTGGAAGCACAAGAGAGGAAATGCCTACTCTCTCCATTCATCACTCAGATCCATTAAAGAGGTCCCATCAGTTCCTCTGAGGGCCGGGTTAATGGGTCAGACAGCAGACCATGCACTACATACCTGCCACCAGCTCAGGATTGGTGCGCAGCGTCTCCATGAAGTTGCTCATGATAGTGACTTCCTGCCATAGACGACCGAGCTGATGGAACTCAGTGTCGTTGAACAGCAGCTCCTGAGAATCCATGTAAAACCGTGCCAGTCTAAGGAGGGCAGAAAAAAAAATGAGCAACAATCAGAGACTGGAAGTGGGATTGGAAGTCCATTAAAAACAAACATCTCCCCCAGCAAACAGGGAACATTCTCAGAACGTTAGCTAACATTGAGGCTCTCTCAAAGTTATGAGCAAACATTCTTCCAGTAAAGTTAATAAAACATTTGTTCAAGAGTATCTGGTCTTCATAATGTTCTCAAAAACTATCGTCCATGGAATGTTTTTACCTGAAACGTTTAGCTGGATGTTCACCAAATGTTTTTGAATTGTTACTACTTGTTTCCTATTATGTTTGCAAAATGATAAAATGTAATGTTTCCTAAAGTTCACATAACGGGAACATTTTGAAGTCACATTGTTATTAGCAAAACGATTATAGAACATATTTTTGTTAGCTGGGTCACACCATTTTATGGTATTAACTTCTGTTAGCTTTCTTATTGGGATAAGACTAAATTTACTGTTAGTTGGACCTCCTACAAAACTCCTCTGCATGGGAAGACTTTTTTTCATCCAAACTAAATTGTGTCAGAGGACTATACGCCAACATAGCATGTGCAAGATAGGAAAATCTTCCAGCTGTGGAGGAGCGTCTGACTCACATGGAGTTGTGGTAGTTGGAAACGACCCCAGGCGACTCTCCTCGAGTTTGATGGCGAAAACATGGGTTATTAGCATTGCAGAAAATCCCTTGGATCCAAGGCAGGATTCCCGTTGAGGGCATAGCCTTGCTGGGAAAATGACCTGCATTTACAGATATGATGAGCAAGTTCTCAGTCACCACAGACAGATGTTTTTGTTGTTTGAAAACCATTATCAATATCATATCTGGCTGTGAGGGTAACATTGCACAACCGGAACTAACTATATACACTACTTTAATGTGTATTCTTACATTCATGTTGGCGATATAGGGGATTTGCTCTTCGTAGCCAAACAAGTCCAATGAATAAAACCACAGGCCACAGAATCTCAACCAGGAAGCGAATCTGTACACAAAACAAGAGATCTGTATGTTCAGAAACCCATCAGACAAAAAAAAGGCAAGCTCAGGTTATAAACATTAGGTATCATGAACTAACAATAAACAATACTATTTTTACTAACTATTTACATTAATATATACTGTATATACTATTTAAAACATTTATTAATCTTTATAAAATGCTATTGTATACATTAATGTACATACATTTTTACATTTCAAGCACAAACTAATATATTAAAACAAACAATCTAAATCTAAAATGAAATAGAAATGCCAAAAACCCAAAATGAAGATGTAAACTAAAATTATATTTCTTTCCCCTCTCAATAACTTTTTTAAAATTATTATTATTGAAGAACCTTCTGAAAACACAAAATTAATTGTGGTTTATATACATTTATTTATATATCAATACTCATTTATATAATTTATTTATATATCAATACTCTCAGTTTTTGTTAATAAAAAGTTGTAAAACAAGCAGCTTTTGTAATAATTACCACAAATACAGGAAAAACCTTAGTCTGTACATGGGCCTCAATTGTAAATGCTGTAATAAATTATTGTTCCCTGTTAGGTTGTAAATACATAACGTATTTTTTTAAAGAAATGAATAAGGATGCACAATAACTATACAACAATACAATAAGGTTCTTAAGGTACAGAAGGTTCTTGAACTGTCACAGCTGGGACTCAGCACATCGATGTGCAACTGGTTGCTGGACTTCCTGACGGGAAGACCTTAGGCAGTTCGGGTCGGCAGTAACTCATTCAGCTCCATCATCATGAACGCTGGAGCCCCTTAGGGATGTGTGTTGAGCCCCCTCCTTTTCACTCTGCTGACACATGACTGCACACCCATACACAACAGCAATCTCTTCATCAAGTTTGCGGACGACATGACCGTAGTTGGTCTCATTAGCAACGATGATGAGACAAACTTCAGGAGCGAGGTGAGCCGCCTGGCCAGGTGGTGTGGCGACAACAATCTCTCTCTGAACGTGGAGAAGACGAAGGAGATTGTTGTTGACTTCAGGAGAATGCACACCCAGCACGCTCCTCTGACCATCAACGGTGTGACCGTGGAAAGGGTGAGGAGCACCAAATTTCTGGGTGTGCATATCACAGAGGACCTCTCCTGGACCGCCAACACCACAGCACTGACCAAGAAAGCACAGCAGCGACTCTACTTTCTCCGCAAGCTGAGAAGAGCCGGAGCCCCAGCCCCCATCATGCGCACCTTCAACAGAGGCACCATCGAGAGCATTCTGACCAGCTGCATCACTGTGTGGTACGGCGCCTGCAACGCATCCTGCCGTAAAGCACTTCAGCGCATAGTGAGAGCAGCTGAGAAGATCGTTGGTGTCTCTCCCACCCCTCCAGGACATTTATAACTCCCGCCTCTCCCGCAAAGCCCTCATCATTGCGAGAGACCCCACCCACCCATCGCACAGCCTCTTCGGTCTGCTGCCATCAGGGAGGAGGCTTCGCAGTCTCCAAGCAAGGACCAGCAGACTGAAGGACAGCTTCATTCCCCAAGCTGTCAGGGCATTGAACTCCCTCCCGACTCTGCCGACCCTCCCTCTTCTGCCCCACGCACCTGATCTGGGAATCACCCCCCAGTTCTCCAGTTCTCCTCCCTTCATCTACCTCATATATTGTCTCTCTGAGGAATTGGTCTCCCCTCTTACAGACTCTTTTTTTTTGCACACAGACTCTTTTTGCACACAGACCTTACAGACCTCTTTTTTGCACACACTCTTATAATTTTATTTTATACCTGCACTGACTTAAATCTGAAATTGCACTATTGTTACCATTGTTTGCACTATTTGCCATCGCCAGTTTACCTCTATAATTCACTTTATCCATCTTTTTTAAATCTTTCTTCTGTTGTTGTTACTGTTAAACTTTTGTTGTTATTGTTATTGTTTTGTTGTTAGGCACCTAGGGTCTGAGAGTCATAGAATTTCAATTCTCTGTATGTATGTACTGTACGTATGGCAGAATTGACAATAAAGCTGACTTTGACTTTGACTTTGATAATTAGTTTTATGTTAAGGCCAACAACTGATAAATGGCCAATATTCTATACTATTTTGTCTAAATAAACCGATAAATAAATAAAAAGTACAAATCATATCACTATATTAAAGGTACACTATGTAACTTTTTTTTCAGTAAAATATCCAAAAACCACTAAGCCAGTGTTATATATTTTGTTCAGTTGAGTACTTAGAATATCCCAAATGTTTCCAACTATTTGTAAATCGTGAGACAATTGACATTTTAACCAAGGAAACGGGGCGTGTGAGGGCGTCGCCTGTCAATGGCGTCATATCTGTGTTACCCTTGGTTTACGGTTTACTCTTACTGCAGTGTGCAACAAGTGTCATAGCAACAGCGAACGCACAGAGCGAACACACAGAGTAATGTAATAACATAATTTACAACACACTCAGCTGTATCTAATATGATAAACAGAGCTGCGTTACCTCATACTCATGACCGGAAAAGCGGAAATGGCGCCGGCGACTGTGGCATAATAAAAGTCCCGGGGCGTGCGTTGCGTTCGTCTTATTAACAATCGCTCCAGCGGCCTTGCTCAGCTCCCACAACACTCGGTCCTGCTCTGCTTCATACTACAGTAACGTTAATAATCGCATCCATGAACATGATTTCTGCCCGAGTCCTATCCCCATTCTTTTCCACCGGCTGTGAGGTGAAGACCACATGTCCCAAGATTCTGCGCTTAAGCTTGGCGTCATCAAACTATGCCTTTGTTTTGAATAGGCGACCTCTAACGGACAGAAAAGTTACATAGTGCATTTAATATATCATGCTTAGAATTAAACCCGACCCTTTTCACATTTCCGGGTTTCTCAGAGCGGAAGTCATCATAGTTGGGTTAATTTTTATAGTGGTGAATGAGAGAATACATTAAATATTAAATATTAAATACTTTTTTTTTGTCCCCATTTTATCAAATAGCAAAAGGAAAAATGCAACAATAGTGATTTCACAACTTTCAAAAAGAGGGAAAAAAATAGAAGTGAGATTGATAACGGCAGTGAAAAGAGAGAAAGATGTTATTATTACCATCACTCCCATTGACGCTGTATTAGAAACACCCTCACAGCAGCAGTAAGTCGTTTTTTGTAATTTGATGCAAAAGTAATATAATACAAACTATTAGTGTTATAAATGTACATACAATTTATTAAAAATACAAAAAAAAATGGTGCAGGATATATTGATGACCGTTAAAACACGTCATCACAGTCTGTGAAAAGGGTCCATTGAAAAGTACAAAAAAGTAGCACACTGAAAAAAGTGTGTTGGATTTACATGATTTAATCTTGTACACTAGTCCTACATGAATCAATGAAGTTAAACAAACATAATTTATTCATGTAACTTTAACATCATGGAATGAAGTACTTTTAAGAGACCCAATTAAGTAGTGAATTGTATATGGCTCATTGGCTCCCTGACATGATTCAGGAATTAGTCCAATTCAATTTCATATATTTTAATGTCACACAACTGAATTATAATACTGCACTAGCTAGTTGACAAACTTTTACCATAGCACACATTAGCATCTTAAATGCTACGCATTAAAAGCTCCTTCAGCAAAGGTGTTAAGACATTAGCTGTATCAGTCCACAGTAAGCAAATGCTCAACCCTTCTTATTTAAATTGTTTGAATAATTCCAACATAATTGAACATTAAACACTATAACACACTATCAAGTCTCCCCCTTTTTTCACCTTGCTCAAAAATACATAAAATAACACTTTTACATATAAAATAATATTTTTTTACTTTTGATTTAGCCATATGCAAAGCATGCTGGGAACTAATAAGCCCCGCCCAGTTTCAGTTAATGCAACAAATCATTCATGTAATCTCAACACAAATGGATTAACTAAACTTCACATTTACATATATTTAAGTGGATTGAACACAATCAAATTAAGTTAGGACAATTTTAATTAAGCAATTTGAACAAGCAGCAAAAAGGGTGAGTTTGTCCATATTTGACCCAACCACTGAGTTGAAACAACCCAGCATTTTGACTTTGAACATTTTGAAGCACAGCAGACACTCTCTCAAAACATCTAACACTCAGTTTTCAGCTTCAGAGTCTTATATTTTGGTTTTGTTTGGTATGTCACACCTCATTGCCTAAATCCTGCACTCAGAACCAAATTTCTGAGGCTTGTATCACATGATATAAACAGAGCACTCTAAATATAAGCTGTCTTGAGGCTTTAGAAACTACAGTCTGCAATGATGATTGTTTTGTGTCCCAGTGAATCGGTTAATTGTACCTTTTGTCTCTTGCGGAGTGTCCAGTTCTTCCAGAGCAGCAGACGAATCTGTCTGCTTGTGTTCATGGCTCCAACTTAACCCCTTGTAGGGGTTATCAACACACACAAACCTGGCAACACATCACATACTTCACACTCAAAATCAACATGAAAGAAAACTCGCAGAACTGCTGTTAGTCATAAATATTGTTAGCATTGTAGCTTGTTATTTTTAGCTTTACGTGTGATCAGATTTTAGACAACCAACAGTCTTCCTTTATAAAAACAGCCTTTTTTTGTGCTTGGAGACTTGTTTGTCACGTGAAATTGGGTCACAAATCTTTAAAGGAAAACATGGGCCTAGCATTGAACCACTGAACTATTTTAAGCCACAGCAATGACTACAACAGCTAGACCAAAACAGCGCAGCAGTCACAGACAGAGCTGTTATTATGTCTGTTAGACGTCTAATTTTCCACAGTGATCTTTTTACACAAACACTGATTAAAGCTCTTTGAGTTCAGGTTCACATACAAATGTCACATCTTACAGTCTCTTTTGACAGACATATTGAGAGTATACTAGATCTTTATGGCTAAATGAATATGAAAGAGTTAAAAACAAAAAATTAAAATGCATTATTTTAGGTATAACATGAATATTCCCAACCTGCTGTGAATGTACACTACCGTTCAAAGTTTGGGTGTAAATGTCTTTATTGTCACTTTTGAATGATGTATCCTTGCTCAGTAAAAGTAATAATTTCTTTAAAAAATAATAAATAAAATAAAAAAACAATGATAAAAAAATTTAATAAAATCTTACTGATCATAAACTTTTGAACAGTAGTGTATGAGCATGGTATCAAATGTATAAAAATGGTATGCTTACCTCAGTGCTGAAAAGACTGGAGTCCCTCAACATTCGTATATAAAGGTACATAATTACAGTCCATGATAGTTGCTGAAACACAACAGCCAAAGTAGCTGCTCCTGACTGACTCAGGTGATACGACTAATCTGATTGCCTTAATCTGCAGGGTTAAAATGGCCATCAGCAAAGCCCTCCATTTTAACATGACTACTCTTTATTTACATGAACATGTGGTTGATTGACGGTGCATTAGGAGACACTAATAATGTATGTTGAGTTCTATTATTATATGGACATTTGAAGAATGTGTGCTATATTTTATATCTCCTATTTCTGTCGGATGAGTCAGAGCTGAGCGGCTCAGTGCTGGAGCTCAGGTGACATGTCTAATTAGGGATGAGGAGGGACAGAGTCTGTCCTGGACAGTTACAGATACACAGGGTGTGAAGACAATAGGCAAGAACATCTTCAGCAAACAGGACACTGATTTGGCCTCCCCCTGAAATACAGCAGCTAAACTAACCGTTGACATTAAATATTGAACATGCTCACCGGATAAAATCATAATAAATAGGGGTGGGAGAAAGAATCGATACAGCATTGCGATATTTTGTGTGGGGATATTGTCGATATACACAGATCAGGCATAACATTATGAGTGAAGTGGTGAAGTGAATAACACTGATTATCTCTTCATCACGGCACTTGTTAGTGGGTGGGATATATCAGACAACAAGTGAAAAATTTGTCCTCAAAGTTGATGTGTTAGAAGAAAAATGGGCAAGCGTAAGGATTTGAGCGAGTTTGACGAGGCCCAAATTGTGATGGCTAGACAACTGGGTCAGAGCATCTCCAAAACTGCAGTTCTTGTGGGGTGTTCCTGGTCTGCAGTGGTCAGTATCTATTAAAAGTGATCCAAGGAAGGAACAGTGGTGAACTGGCGACAGGGTCATGGGCGGCCCAGGCTCATTGATGCACATAGGGAGCAAAGGCTGGGTACGTGTGCATCACTTACCTGGGGAACACATGGCACCAGGATGCACTATGGGAAGAAGGCAAGCCGACAGAGGCAGTGTGATGCTTTGGGCAATGTTCTGCTGGGAAACCTTGGGTCCTGCCATCCATGTGGATGTTACTTTGACACGTACCACCTACCTAAGCATTGTTGCAGACCATGTACACCCTTTCATGGAATCGGTATTCCCTTGTGGCTATGGCCTCTTTCAGCAGGATAATGCGCCCTGCCACAAAGCAAAAATGCTTCAGGTTCAGGAGCACGAGGTGTTGACTTGGCCTCCAAATTCCCCAGATCTCAATCCAATCGATTTGAGGTTACAGTAGTTTTATATTTTTATATTTCTATTTAGCTTTAATCTTTTTTTAAATTCAGTTTCAATAATTTTAATACTTCAACTTAAACATTTTATTTTTAGTGCAGAGTCAACATTTCTAATTTTTCATTTTAATTTTTATATTTTATTTCAGCTTTACTTCAATAAACAAAATTAATTATAACTAATTTTAGTTAACAATAACACTGGGATAGACTCAAACCATAGTAACACTACTTTTTTGATTTGGACCAGAAATATAGCTAGTAACACCCTAGCAACCACCCACCCCATTTACAGCATAGTAACACGCTAGCATACACTTGAAACACCTTAGCAACTGCATAACAATGCCCTGGCAACACCCTAGCAATACAGTGGCCCCTCATATTTCATTCTAAAAACTAAAAACGAAGTCTTCATATTTAATACTCTTTTACATGCAAATGAACAAAACAAGAAAAGAAAAAAAAGGCAGAAAATATAAAACTAGTTTTAACTAAATATTTAATCTGCAAACATGTTGCACGTCTTTTGTTGGTATGTTTATCGTATGTTTATGGCAGCAGGTTATGTGTACAAAATGAAAACAAATGCATATATAACAGAAACAGATGCACTTACACAGCCTAAAACACGCAAGAGCAGAAGTGTTTCTGAGAGACAAACTATAAAACAAAAAAACAGCTGGCAGTAACTGTATTACATCATGCCAAGGCAGTGATGATGGGTGGTTAGGCTTAGCAAGTGCATCACAATGAGCAGGTCGGCATACATTTACAGACAATACTATACACACTCCTGTTGAGTTCATTCAATTATTACACAGAACTTCTGATTTGAATAACACATTAATATAACTGATTATTTAATGATATAGAAGTATCTCTTATCACAGTGAAGGAGATAATGAGAATGAAACACATTTGGCATGAACGTTCAGAAACAATATCCAAAAATAACACTAAAGAGTGCTCACTTACAGTTAAGTGAATGTCACAAATGTTTTGGACCTTTGCTGATTTTTCCGGCTCAAACTGTAGCTTAAAGGGACATTAACAAACAGCTAGTAATCCAAAAAATCATGGAGACGTTTCACCTCTCCTGTAATATTGTTGCCCTTTCTCAAAGGGATATTAAAACAATTTCATATATACAGTATGGCACAAAAAAAAGACATCCAGATACATACATGTAAAGCCGTAGACATATCTACTAGACTATTAAAATTGACATTGTGAGGACTGTGGAGGAATCAGTCACTTTGTCACATATCAAGAGAATACTGTACCAAGTGTGACAAAAACTGCCCTAGAGGACAACCCCAGAAGCAAACAGATTTGGCTTTTTTTAACAGCCAGGTGTTTTTTGTTTTGTTTTTTTTTAAACAAAATGTGCCTCTCGCTGCTCCATCTCGTGCATACGGCGACTGCGTCTCTGATAGAGGGGTTTGGCGTCTGTTGGGCTGAGCTCCTCCACACTGGAGCCTGGAGACTGAGGCGGCGAGAGCGTGATGGGGCTTAGCGAATCGCTTTCCGACAGTCCTTCTTCCGCTCCTCCTGATACAGTGCTTGTCACTGTTGTAAAAGTCGGCTTGGCCGTTAGAGTAATAGTCACCGGTGTTGTTGGTGTGGTGGGGGGCGTTGTCACTGCTGTGGAGACTGTTGCAACATTTGACGTGGCTGCTGTTGTTAATATGGTAATGGCTGTTGTGTAAACAGCTCCTGTGGTAGTGGTTGGTGCTGCTGAAACGGTTTTTGCAAGCGAGTCAAATGACCTGAATTGGCCTCCTGATGGAGGTCTATAGAACGTTCCAGGAGGTGGTTTTAGTGTCCGTGGCGCTCGGAAGGATATTGGAGCCCCGCTGGACTGGCTTGTACCATCTTTTCTAGCAGCAATGCTGTGGGGTACAACACTAATTTCAGATGGTTTCGGCACACCAGAAGGTGGCAGGTTGGCCACTATCATTGCAGTTCTGGGTGTCACATCGTAATGTCTATACTGTCTGTCCCAGGTCCTCCTCAGTGTCTGCGTGTCTATGAAGGGGTTCCTGTAATAGTTTGAGAGTCGTGGTGTCGAAGGCTTCTCCGGTTCAGTGGTCTCCTGAATGGCAGCAGGCGAGTGTTCATGCTCCACGGTGTTGCGGCTGTTGCGCTCATTGAGCAGTCGGTCCACAGGCATGCTGATGGGTCGAGATACCGGCTTGGAGCGCTGGGGACGCAGCTGCACCAATCGGCTGTTGGCACTGGGCCGGCTGAACACAGATATGGACTTCTGCATGTCCACAGGAGCGGAGTCAACCCCATTTATATCTGAGCCCTCAGCCGCTGGAGAGAAAAAATTATCTTAAACTTAATTTATACAAACTATTAATTCAAAATACACTTTCAGCAACCTCTTAAAGAATTTAAAATCTGAATATGACTTTTGCATTTCCGGGTCAGTTTTGACCCATTTTTATCGCAATATTCATGATAAAATCTATTTGAATATATCATGTAAAGTTTATAAGAACACATCTTCTGAGAATTACCTGTATTAACACTTGAAATCAACTGATTTAATTACATTCTTTTGAATTTATTACTCCTCAAAACAGTCCAAATTTATTCATTTAATTTATTATTATATTATCAATTATCAGTATTATTACAATGATTTCAAACAAAATCTAAACTATTTTTCATGCTGTCATGGTCAGTTTCGACTATCATTTTACAAAATATGAGCAGAAACTCATACTAACCAGGTGTTTGCGCTCTGTCATCCCCTGCCTTCGTCTCCGTCACTTCCTCCATAAGCTGTGCAGAGGTAATCACAGACGAGTGCCTCTTGTAGACTTTCACACTCTGTGTGAAGAATAAACTCAGATAACATATCACAAATGCTGATATTTCCTAAAAATGTCCTTAAAGCAAGTGAGGTCTAGTTTCCGTTCTCTGGCCCATCTTACCTCTTTGATATCCATGAGAGATCGGGAGTGGCGGCTGAGTTTAGGCTCTTTGTCTTGGATGCTGGGCACAATGGAAGCATGTGGTGCCGTAGGACTGGTGGGAGACACAGGGCTTAGGGGGACATCAAAGATCATCTGGTGGTAATTGATGAGCAGTTCCACCATGCGGGCTTGGTGGGGGTAGTCAACCAGAGAGGACAGTGACACTTCCGCCTCCAACTGCCTGGGCTTGATGAGCGTGGGACCGAAGATGATACCCAGGTTACTAGCTGTCATCTTGTTCTCCTCAGATTGCTCTGTTACTCTGTAGAAAAATGTTTGGGAGTGGTGGATTTATATTTCACTCTCACTAAACATTTAAGGGCTTCAAGCAACCAGTAATGAGAAACAGATTCCGACATTAATTTTATTTTACAGATGCTTATGTTTATTTGTGTTAGCATACCTGTGTAGATGTGTGATGAGGAACTGCAGGGTTTTGTAATGGGCTGCAGGAAGCTGACGAAGGAGGTCTCTAATTTTGAAGAGAACTCTTTTAAGCTCAATGCTAAGGCACAGCTGCTCCCCTGGTGATTTCTCTTTAGCCGACTCAGTCTCATCCATGTTCTGAGTCTCTTTTGCCAGCCCAATGACATCATTATAATACCGATACAGAATCAACGGCTCTGGCAACTGAAAAACATTTTTAATTTTTTTAGGCAATGTATATAAAAAAAAAAACGTTTGTAAATGAGAAAAAGCAATGAAAGCCTATAGAGTGGAACAGTGCCCCACTTTTTGGCTCCATAAGTATATTTTCCATTCATTTCTCCCATAGGGATTTTCGAAAAAGTCTACGTTAAAGCATTATAAGCCATTAACCAAGCCAACCAGCTATGAGGTGAATCATAATATTACAAACTTTGATTTGAAGCAAAAAGTATTTGAAAATCTGCCAAAATTCAAAAGGTATAAGACTGTATATTTAACAGCTTTAGTGATAGAAAGAACTACAATCCTATGAAGCACTGTGAACAGTATAATTAAATTAAAAATGAAGAAATATAAAACCATATAAACTTTAAAGATGTTGATTATATACAGTATATACAGTCAAACCAAAAATTATTCAGACACTTATGTAATATGTAATAGTCAGTCTGCCTAAGCTCTCAAACTACTTATATATATATATATATATATATATATATATATATATATATATATATATATATCATTTTGATTATGTCATTTGCAATGCTTCATGGGGAATTATTTTCCTTATTTGCAATTCTTTACCCAATTAAAATTGTTAACTAATACAGTCTTATAGCTTTGTCTTTTTATTTGATTTTCAAATACTTTTTTGCTTCAAATCAAAGTTTGTAATTTTGTGATTCACCTAATAAGCTGGTTGGTTTGGTTCATGGCTCATAACTTTAATGAAGACTTTGAAAAACAATCTGAAACCATGGACGCTGAAAAACCAGGCGGGCACTGTTGCACTGTTGCACTGTTACACTGTTGCACAAGTTTCATAAAGACATGATGAAACTGGGATTATTTGTCCCACCACACCTGTCTAAGGTAAAGCTTGAGCACGTTGCTTATGTCATGTGGGTGGAGGTCAGAAAGTTCCACTAAGTCCTTTCCGTTCTCAAAGGCCTGGCACAGCTTTTCCACACGAGACTTCGCCCCATTCACCCGATAAATGCCCTTGAATTGCACCGAAAGTAGGTGTCATTCACAAAATGACTCAAACACTGAATTAAAGCAATTTCTTTCAGTTGCATCTCACTTGTTTACCTTAATGTTCAGGGCACGACTCTCGATTTCTGAGGTGCATTTTTTGATGATGAAGGGGATGCCGTCAGGACTGTTCTTAGCTACTTGGGCGAAGTCAATCCCGAATAGGTGCAGTCTGCCCTGGAGCTTCTTATGACCACATTGAATGGCAAGAGTCTCCAGGCATTTCTTATGACAGGCCAAGGAGCACTACGGAATAAGAGATTAGAGAATGACAAAAGGCTCTACTGAACAATGTGAACTGAATCAATGTGTGTGTTGATGATGATGATGATGATGATATACCTCCTCACACTCAGCCCCATGGAACACCACCAGACTGTCACACTCTCTGCATTTGGAAGGCGCTCTCAGTTTTCGCAACTTGTGGGTGTGCGCCGCTTTTGACATCTGAGCATTGCGGAAAGGGCCGGGAGAACTGGCCGTTTCCAACACCATCTCAGCGAGGCCTGAGACGAGAGAAGACAAAGTTTTTCGAAAACTAATTTGCAAATAGTATAAAAACACTGCTGGCCCATGGACATGGACATGGGATAATCAAGAGTCTTAAATGTGAGTGGGGATGGGAATGTAATGATTATGGTTTGCATTCCGATTTAATGAATGACTCTTAGTACTTTTGAGGAAGCACAACCCTCTCTCAATTTCCTCAAATGTAAGTCTAACATTTGTTTACATTCAGCAATTACTGAAATGTAACACTTTTGGTGGAGAGACAGGAACTGTTAACTGTGGCATTTTGCCAATGTCAACACCAAGCCTATCTGTGCAGCTGCACAGAGAGCAAAAACATGGGTGCGAGCAATTCAGCACTTGCGTAATAAACATAAACCTGTGGTGTGTCACCACAAAACTATGAACACAGACAGCCACGCTATTCAGCTATTGTACTACCAACCATTATCTGATGGGGAAGGTGGCTCCCTCTCATCCAGGTCATCTGCAGAAGACATGGTACCAGTTGAAGGAGTTCTGGGAAGCCTGCGTTTGAAATCCCCTTTAGCACACAAACACACACATTAGATACTTCCGTCCTGCAGAACACTTCTCCATCCTGTCCAATGAGAACTAGGTCAACCAACTTACAAGCAAAACTTACAAACATGCCTAAACCAGCAATATTTTAGAGGAACTTCGTTTTAGTATTAAACACTTGATAAAATATACAGGGCTCAACAAAAAGAATGGCTGATGCCACTGGACAGAGTGAAAGCATTTCAGGATGTCTAGCAAAATGGTCACATGCCTGATTAGGCCAGTGCTTATATTCTCACATCCTAAATGATTTGCTGATCACATATGTTTTTATGCCTGGTTTTCTGTAATGTTGTGAATGTTGTTCAGCAAATTATGTTAAATTCTGCTGATGCAACTATGTCACTAAGGTCAATTGTACATTACAAAGATTATAAATGATCTGTTGTAAATTGTGAAATTATGATATTTATAAAAAAAAAAAATAATGTATTGCTAAACAATAAAATGCATACTTTGTGTGTAATGTTGGCATGTATAATAAAATTAAATAAATAAATAGTAGTATATTGTTTAATGTCAGCACACAATGAATAACTAAATGAACAAATTAATAAAATAAATAAATTGGGTAAATTAGCATAATGTTTAATGCCAGCACAGAAGGCTATTTTTGGCAAGAACAGCATGAATAAATAAATAAATAAATATACAGAAAATAAACACTGATATAAGAAGCCATTTTCAGATGTACCATACTGTGAAACAGATTGTAGGATGAAATGTGTGCCAGAAAAAGCACCTGGACTGGCTGTTGGGGAGTCCATGGAGCGAGACTCGCTGCTTCCCCCAGCACTCTCTGAGTCACTGCACATCCCTCCACCGCCGACACTGCCAGAGCTCCAGGCCTGCTGTGAACCCTGCGTCCTTAACGCTACAACACAAAATTAACCTCAGAATTAACTTTTGTCATTTTAAATGTTATTTGGAGAATCAGTCTGTCTGAATGTTTCATTCTGTGTTCATAGCTTTCAACTGTTAGTTTAGACATCCAGTCTGGATGCTCAGGCTGTAAGCCAGCAGGCTGCTGATGTCACAGCACCAGGGGCTTTTTGGAAGCCAAGTGCCAATCTGGGTTAGGGTCTTAATCCTGATTGCTTGCAGATTTTGTCCACACTCTGTAAAAAACCTACAGTGGATGCGTTAAGCCATAAAACGAATAACCTGTGCAGAAGATTGAAGCTTACCAAACAAATGTGCCTCATAGTTGCAAACATCTCAGGATCTTGTTTAAGTGGAAGGAAAATAAATGTCTTTAGTTTTAGAGTGTGACAAATGCAGTAGGTTGACGTCCCCCAAAGAGTGTAAAGACTTGCTCTATATGTTTGAGCAGCCTCTGTTTGTCCAAATAATGGTAGAAAGGGAATTCTGTCATTAATGTTCTCATTCCATTTAGTGCCACAGAAATATATCATTGTAAACCTACAAACGTTTAGGTCACCAGACTAGATCTTTAATGACTAAGATACAACATTTCTTACCCTGCATGTCTATACTGCTATTGGACCGTCTCTCTGCGATCTTGGCCTTGCAGGGTTGTATGGTAGCCTCGACCTCATCTGCACTGTGGTTATCCGCAGAGGTAACAGAACCCTGAGACAGATTCCCATGGGACGAACGGGTGCTGCTCTGAGACCTCTTATGAAGGGACATTCTGGACAGGAAAGACACTTGTTAAAGCATGCTTTATAAAAATACCACAGGCAAAACAGGCTGTGCAAAATCTCTGCTGATTATGAAATAAGTTACTCAACAGGCAAGCGTGAGATTTGAATGCACTGTAGAGAGATGTGATAGCACAGGTCAGTATGTTTGTACATTGCTTTTCAGCTTGACCTCTGAATCACACCAGAGTTTGCACGGGGCAGCGATTACAGAGACCAGAACACTTGGGTAAACAACACACCATGACCGACCGCTGCTTCGTTCATCATTCTTCCTGAGGAAGATGCAAACAATGCACGGCTTGCATGGAAATTTGAGTGTGGACTAACCCCGTTTTTGAGGAAGTGGTGATGTCCTGAGACAGAGACTCCAGCCATACTCTCTCTTTAGGCAAGCTGCACACAAACTCAGAGTAGCGCTGGCCTGGCTCATATTTTTTGGCCTGTTCACTTAGAGCTTGGTAGTTGACAGACAGAGGCACAGTCTGAGCCTGCTGCATCTGGAACCAGTTCACTGTCACCTACAAGAGTTCATGGGAATAGTAAGTATGCAATTATAGGAAAGAAATGTATTATTTTCATGAAGGTCTGTTCAATAAATACACCACCATTAAAAAGAATGGGGACAGTAAGATTTTTTCTTTTTTTAAATGGATCAAAAGTTTATAAAATGTAACAAGATTTCTATGTTAAATAAATGCTGTTCTTTTGAACTTTCAGGAAAAAATCCTGAAAAAAATGTATTACCGTTTCCTCAAAAATACTGAGCAGCACAACGGTTTTCAACATTGATTCTTGAGCAGCAAATCAGCATTAGAATGATTTCTGAAGGATCATGTGACACTGAAGACTGGAGTAATGATGCTGACATTTCAGCTTTGCCATCACAGGAATAAACTACATTTTAAAATTATTTTAAATTGTAATACTGTTCTGCTGTATTTTTGATCACATAAATGCAGCACTGGTGAGCATATTAGACTTCTTTCAAAAACATTTAAAAATCTTACAGACTCCAAACTTTTAAACTGTAGTGTTGTATAGTGATAATGTGATACAGACCGCTTTGAGAGTAAGGTCGCATTGGAAGACCAGCTTCCGAATCTGAGCGAGGATCTCACTCTTAGCGTTTGTCAAGCAGACTTTTTTTGCCTCTAGATCAGCCACACAAGCTTTATACTGCTCCTGCGCTTCCTCTGCCTACAGTCACCACAAAAACAGACTGAGTCAAACAAAAGCATAGTGATTTTACTAGCCTGTTTTAAGCCACAGTGTGTCATTAGCAGCACCAAACAGGTTTGCAAAAATGTAACAGCAAATGGGTGAGCATTTTCTTCATATATTAAGGTCTACTAAGTGGTGTTTATTGTGATGCTATGTAGTTGTTATAGCAACAGTAATGTTTAGATTGTATGGCCACATTTTCAGACAGTGCATCAGATGTTAAAGAAAATCAAATTAATTCCCACAAACTCTGTGTTTCTTATTGCCACTTTGATGCCCAGTAAACAAGGACAATAAAGGCCAGGGTGTGTATGTGTTTGTGCAGTCTGTGACGGTGTTGCAGTTGAATTTAGAGCTTTAAAATTATTTATAGTGAAGTTTCTGCAGTACCTTCTGAAGGGCCTCTTCCTCCACCCTCCGTTTCTTCTCCAGAGTCCTGCCTCCTGCTGTCGGCTGCTCCTCCTCGGTGCGGCTGGTGGAGCTGCGTGCCTTCTCGTACTCCTCTTTCTTCTGCGCCTTCAGCAGCCGAGCCTTCTTCAAAGCGTTCTCGGCCTCGCTCTAAAAACACGCATGGGTTATTAAGCGCTATCGTTCTTAAGAAATGTTAGTGATGAAATTCAAAGAATTCAAGTAATCATAGGTACCATTTTCTTCAGCTCTCTTTGCCATTGTTCCTTTATCTCTTTCCTCTGCTTGTCCAGGTCATTCTTGCGGGCCAGCAGTGGCTATTGGAATTATGGGAATTGTATGGAATTATAGAAAATGATTTGTTGGATAGATAGCTAAAAGTGTACAGCAGAGTCAACTAATTATACCTGTATGAATTTGTTGGTTTGAAGAGCAGCAGCCGTTTGGAGCAGAACATGATTGTACTCTATCTCATTTTTAAAGGCAGAGACATAAATATCCCGGAATGGCATGTAGTCCTTTTAGATAAAGAGACAGTCACACAATAATGTCACCAAAACCAAATACACTAATGTTCAAAAGTTTAGGGTCGGTAAGAAAAAAAAACAAAAAGAAAGAAAGAAAAAGAAATGTATTCCTGTGATGGCAAAGCTGAATTTTCAGCATCATTACACCAGTCTTCAGTGTCACATGATCCTTCAGAAATCATTCTAATATGATGATTTGATGCTCAAGAAACATTTATTATTATTATGTTGAATGTTGAAAACAGTTGTGCTGCTTACTATTTCAGTGAACAGTGACAGACAAAAGAAACAGCATTTATTTGAAATAGAAATCTTTTGTAACATTATAAATGTCTTTACTGTCACTGCTTTGATCAATTTAATGCATCCTTGATAAGAAAAAAAAAAAAAAAAAAAAAAAAACATACTGACACCAAATGAGCAGTAGTACACATATACATCATATTTTATCAAATCAATATACTAAAAAGGCCATCACCTGCTGACTTGCTACTGCCTTTGCAGATTCTGCCATCTTGGCAAAACTTTTGGCACATTCCATGTCTGTCAAACACAGAGAGACCACATGAAACACTAACAATCAAACCTGAAGACTCAAAACAAGTAAGATCTGGCTTTAAGAATGGACTGACCCAAGCTGAGGCGTTTCTCCACCCAGGCCAACACGTCTTTGGTGTATTTGGACCAGGCCTTGGCATAGAGTAAGGCTGACTCTACTCCACTGTCATTCTTCAGCAGAAGGAGGTCCACCTGCTCCACAGTGGACAGCTCTGGAGACAGAGCATGATCTAAAAACACACACAGAACACCTCATATGAACACACATTTTTTTTTTTAAATACACAAATGCTCCACATTGTTTAAAAAGCTTGCTGAGAATGCATAGAGGTATCCTTTGAAGACATTTATATTTCCTCAACCTAGTCTCTATGCTCTCTAAAACTGTCATTTAAAATCTACTATTAAATGTTACCGCCTTATTTGGTTTATAGGCCAAATGTTACAAGGCAAATTTTACAAGTTAGCCTTATTAAAGGCAACGACAGCCCTCAAATTGGTGGCAGACTTGCTTGTAAGAGGACTAAATATTCTCCACCATTCCCATAAGAGACGTTTCTAAAACTGACACTAATCTGTGGTAGCATTAGATGTATGTACGATATATTGCGTGGCATGAGTGTGTGAGATCATCTCATAAAATCTGTGCTTAACCTTCGTCAAATGCACTGACACGCAGCTCAGCTGCGCTGAATCCAAGCACCCCGCCCAATAAGCCACATGTGGTTCCCATTCCTCACACAAACGTCCAAAAAAAAACCAAAGAATGTCAACCATTTGGCAAACAAGAAGAATGTTAGACTATATGAAAAACAACAAAAGTGTGAAGGTATGGGGTGTGTACAGCTGTTTTGTCAATTATGACCTTAGTCAGTACTGCTCATCGGTCTCTCTGTTAGAACAACACCTATCATGTGTGGTTTGTTTAAAGTTAACTTAAAACTCAAAGTTTGTATTTATGTTCAAGGGCACATGAAATGAGCGATGAGATTCACTGCAACACCTCAACGGCACAAGCCCGCTATCTTCTATCGCTAAAAAGAAGGCTACATAAAGAAGAAAGGAAATCCATTTACCTGCCAGATCATTTTGACTGCAGCCCCGTGAATCTTCAGAGAGGTTTTCAAAAGACTAGAGGAGATAAAGGGAAAGACGTTTCACACAGGATGAGAAGGTTGATTACAGAGGTGAGGGATGAGAAGGTGCTTCTTTTGAGTGCTTCTCTCTTATCTTGTCTCTCAACATCTAGGACGATCAAAGCTTGAAACACCTTGCTCTTTAAATCACAGAGGCCAGCCAGGTTTCATTATTTTCAAAGACATCTAAACTTAAAAGGTAGGGTAGGCATTTTCGGAGGCGCTACCAATAGCAAGCTAGCTTTGAAATCATAAGATCCCACCCTCCCTTCAGAGTGCCTACTCCAAAACACATGAACGCAAATAGCCAGAGCAGAGTTTGCAAAGCCTTAAATTCCCTCATGTCCAAATCACATAACATTACAATACTTAAACTACTTAAAACAGCACTGACTGGGTTGGGTATTGTTTGGGTTATTTACGATACCAGTACCAAATCAATACTTTTAAAATGATATCTGTGCCTAAACCAATAATTTTTTTTTTTTTGGATGACATTAAACTTTTAATAAATTGTTACATTTAAAGATTTTTTTTTTTAAAGCCATTCTTTAAAAGTATACTTAAATATATAAATATAAATAAATACAAAACAACCTAAGCCACCTAACCCAACTACAATAGGCCTAATTTAACACTAAATAACAGTTACAGTACTAATAACAGCAAAGTAGTCTATTATTCAAAGTAGATATTCTTGGTATGCCACAAACCAGCTTCAAGTTTCAGCAATACTTTTGCAGAAATATGACCATATTGCCTTCTCTGGCCAAATATTTCCATGGCGACATGTCATGCTTCTCACGTGACACACCGCAGCCACAATAGTGCTGTATGACAGATGCATTGCTTTTATGTATTTTTTTATTTTTTTATCGAAATATTCACAAACTTGTTAACTATGTGATGAATTATCTGATATTCAGATTTTCAAATATGTGAATATATTTTGTAATTTAAACCATCATGTTAGTTGATCTATAATGCGTGATTGGTGCCGCCATGTTAGTTTGCGCCGCAATTCGGATAATCGGATCTGTCGGATTTACATCCCGCAAATTCATCCACGTCTCATGAAATACACGAAAGTAAGTGACTGGTGAACTGGGAGAAGAAAAGAGTAAACTATGTAGTTAACTATATAATGTGTATCTGAAATAAATAAGACAGTCAAATTATAACTGAAAGGATTGTTATTGCCACTTCCATAGACATCAGTGTGCATTTAAATGTATTTTTTGCTAGTACTTATGTGCATTTAAGGGTGTCCTCACACTAGGCACCGTGCCTGAGTGCGATTCAGTGAAATTCAATAAAAATTCTAAGAAATTCATATACATGTCCATCTTGCCATAGCAGCTTCCTCTGCACCTGTTGAGAGAATCTTTAGTGTTGCAGGAAAGATCTTCAGACCAGAACGGTGCAGACTCAATGATAAAACATTTGAGGAGCTATTGAGAATTAGATGCAATAGTGTTGCTCAGTGAGTTTTGCATTGGAATAAATGATGACTGCGTTTACAACGACTTTGTGTTATTTGATTACTTTGAAATTAAAATAGCATTGGAACAAAACTAATTAAACAACATTGAGGGGGTAATTTATTTCAAGAATTTGATAATTATCTATATTTTAGAACAAAATGTATGCAGGGTTGAGGAGAGACTACACTGTAAAAAAATGATTCATGGGTCTTGTAATTTTCACAAAAAAATTAAGGTGATAATTAAAAATAGTGTGCATATTTTCTTAAGAAAATTGTGGTTCAGTGTTCTCTCAACATTTCACTAATAAAACCAAGAGATACATTTTCCTAATTTTTTTAAAGAAATGTAAGCAATTTTGAGGCTTCAATCAAAGAACCGATTAAGCGGATAAAATTAAGGAAAATAAGGTTACCTATTTATTTTAAGAGAATTAGCATGCTTTGCATATGGCTGGAAATGGAGAGTTCATATTGAATTTAAGTGTCATTTAATGTGTTTTTGAGTGAAGGAAACATCTGTTAATGTATAATGTTCAGTTATGTTTGACATTTGAAAGAATTTCCGTTATGTTTAAGTTTTGACCGTTACCATTGTGCAGAAGAGTAGAGCTTATGGTTAGGCTGTGATGCGAATAACTGCAAGTATTATTATTATTATTATGAAGCTAATTTTGCTAATACTAGTGAAATAAGTTTGTCAGTTTTAAACAGTCTATTAATTGTATAACATAACTCAAAGTCAAATATAAACAGGTTATTTCCATTTATTCTAATTTATACCCTTTTTTTAAAGTGAACTTAAATAAAAAGGAAAGCACATTCCAATAATAATATTAAATTGCTATAGACTAAATAATTTAGGAGTTTTCCACTAAAAAAACAAACCATAAAAACAACTTAAATATTATGTGTAATATTGTTACCATCATTTTTAGTAGACAGTGTGTAATATGTTTTACAGTGTAGTTACGTATAATGAAATTATGTTATTAAATTACAAAATTAATGTAATTGTATTTAGATGCATTACTGAGGTAAAATGTGTCATTCAATTAGTTACTAATCATATTAAAAGGAAATTGCTTTGCATTGATAAAGTAATCCAAATAAAGTAATCCAAACTACATTTATAATGGGTAACTTATAACAGTAAGCAATTACATTTCCAAAGTAACCTTCCTAACACTGAATGTATGTGAGATTCAACATTCTTTCTGTTGTGTGACTGTGTGGAATTTCTTTGAATTTTCATGAATTTAATTATACTTCCTGTCATTCCAATTCAAATTCAACTTCCTGTGGGCCGGAGTCAATTCAATTCAAATTCCAATTCATGAAATTATGAATTTTGCATAAGCCTGATATGTGACAGGCGCTGAGCTCGTTTGTCTCTGGCTTGGCACCAGCCAAAGCACGAAAACACTTTAAAGCTGAATTTAAAGCTGCAGTCCGCTACTTTTTGCGCTCTAGCGGTTAATAAACAGAACTGCATGTGTCTTGCGGAAGGACATTGCAGCCGGAGCATGTCCATGGCGAGTCACGCAGTTACTGTGCTCCTCCGCAGCGGTTCCTACTAGACCGGTCTGAAATAGTCCCAATATAAACATTTATTATAAGTGTACCATAATGATTCAGGGTAAGACAAAAACACTGTTTGGAAAATGGATTCATGTTGTACATTCTCATTATATCATTTTTGTAAATCTTGAACACAAAAAAAGTTACGGACAGCAGCTTTAAGTGGCACCAAAATAACAAAAAGTGTTTCTGAAAAACATTGGCTATCCTACTTTAAAAGATGTCATTATTTACTCAAGCTTGTTCTAAAAATATATGTTGCTGTTTTTGTTTATAAATCATGAATAATGCCTCAAATTTCAGTCTGCTTTTCACATAACGCTATCGTATGACTCCAGAAGACATAGAACACAGCACACAAGTCATAAGGACTACTTTTATGGTACTTTATACTGGCAGACGTGGTCACTATGAACTGTTGTTGTATGGAAAAGAGCTGTTCCACTGAAAATATAGCACATGGGTATGAACAACATGAGGGTGAGTAAATTACTTTTTGTGTGAACTATTTAAGGACCTTTGAAGGCTCAACTTGTGTGACCTGTGTTTTAAAAAGGGTATTAAAAGGTGTTAACTTACACAACTTCTTCTGGCTTGGGGGTACCCCAACCTGGAGCCACTGTCTACATCTCCCATAAGGAAGTCAGACACTCTGAATGGAAAAAAGAAAAAGAAAAAAAAAAAAAAGTTGAGGACACTGCACATACCATGACCATACATAATACTGTTACAGAATTATGTTCGTTTTCACAAATAGAATAATCAAATTAAATAAAAATCACAAATAAATAAAAAAAAATAAAAAAAAGAGAGCAGTATAAAGGGGTAGTTCCATAGTATACGTAGATGCCTCATTTGACCGCTCCAGGCACGCCAACACGCCGCCATTTTGGAACGTTCAACACACGTCAACACTTTTTTTTTTTTTAAATATAAATCAACAACACTGAGCAGCCTCTGGTTGTAAAACCTGGCACGTTTTAAATTCCTGAAGAAATGAGATAACCTTTCATAGGTGAGAATGTGTTATATATATATATTCGTTAGTTAATAACAGGGCTTCACGATTCTTGGATTTCAGACAACATATTCAAGGACTGGAAAGTATGTGAAAACAAACATTGGTCTTTGAAAGTGCTTAAATTAAACTTGAACGAAATTTAAGAGTAGTTAAAGTAGCATGGTGTTAGAGTACCAAACTCGTCTCCTTTCGTCAAAGAAAGTTTCGATGGCATATTACTTCCGTATAATGCCTTCAAAAAAGAAGTAACCGGAGAAACCGACATATTTCTGTTGTTCCATAAGCACGACCTACTGTCAGAAAGTGAAAGTGCATTTTCATTCAGCAAGTCTGCTGCCGTTGTTGTTCAGATGAACGCAAAACAAAAAGATCGACCATGGCGACCCCTATTTTTACACAGCTTATGTGCAGTGTTGTAAATGTTAACTGGTGAATTGATAAGAAAGCTATTATTATCATCAAATAATGCATCTATAATATTTATAATCATATTTTAATTAAATTTATAATATATCATTGTGACTCATCCCTGTTCTTAAAAATGTTTTAAAATGCAGTAATGTGATGTTATAATTATATAATACTTTTTATAAAACTTTTTTTAAACGATTGCAAAACAGGATGATATTTGAGAATTTAAGCTTTCAAATGATACCTAGTTTATGATGATTACTTAAAACATGGTTTGAATAAATATGCTATGTTGATGTTTATTAAACATTACTAATTTATTACTATTTTTATAATTTATTTATTTTGATGGCTGATGGTTTATGATTTCTTTCCAATTAACTTGTTATTAAATATTAATTAAATATTTTTTTATTTATTTTTTTTTTATTAAATATTAATTAAATATTTTTATATTCTCTAATCATTTTTGTCTAACCATTGAAATCACATCGAATATGATAAACAGAAGCTCAAACATACTTCCTTGATGGGTGAGAACCAATGAGGTTTGTTCTCGCGTGTCACGCAAATACGGCTGAGTTTCAGCTGACCATATTTGATGTGCTCTAAACATGTGCGCTGATCAATGTGTATATGTGAATATAAAACTAAATTAAACCAGTTCATCATATAAAGCGATTGTGTCCCTTAAGAGGACTTGAATTAAATTGCTTGATTCATATGGATTACTTTTCTTTTAATGGACTTTCAATGGAGGGTCATTGCATTTCGAAGATGAAAGAAAGTCTTATGGGATGAAAACAACATGAGGACAAGTATTTGTTGACAGAATTTACATTGTTGGGTGAACTAACCCTTTAAAGTAACAGAAAAAGTACATTTCATTAGCGGTAAGAGGGTGACTACAGGATGCACATATGACATATGCTGTAAAATCAGAACATAGAAACTTAAAGTAAATCTATACAGATGGAGAGCATAGAATACATTTAGAAGAGAGGGCTACGGTACTCACACATTGCCAAAGGTGAATGCCAAAGTGTCGATCGATGTGTATATCTCACCAAATATTGTTCCTTTGTTTTCTTTATTGACTTCCTTGACGTTCACGCCTGTGGGAAGTGAAAAACCACATCAGAAGTGCAGCCAAAAGGCACCAAACTTACAATTCTCATTAGATAAGGGGCATAGACCTAGATCTCACTATGAATTTGTCAACAGCTGGGAGCACCACCATAGCTATCGAGGACAGACAGGCAGATCCAACATGTTCTGATAATATATAGTTCACCCATTCCACAGGAGACCAATTTCAATATATTTCAATATAAGTCAGACTGATTTTGAACACTGTGATGTGCAAAGAAAATTGACTTCTAGGTTCTTCTTTATTTAGAGTCTAATGCTGCTGTACTCAAGATGTGCTTCCCTAGAATACAACACAAATGGCGAATTAGTTTGCATGTAAATAAATCAAAGGACGCTTTTCTTCATTGTTTCAAGATGATTGATGACCCACCACATTGGTGCTAATTTTCCATGTTTTGAGCAATTAGAAGAGAATGGACATCCTATTGACGTTGAATATGTGACGGACAGCAAATAAAGTCTCCAAGAGGCAAAAAAAACCTAGCATTTACCAAGAGCTTCCTGTCTGCTAGCAGAGCCTCCCCTTTACAGGAAACACTGACAAAGCTTGAACTCTCAAAACGACTTTCACCCAACTTACCAACTCCTTTAACTTGCGCTTGCAGTCATATCCAAGTTCGACAGGGTAAAGCATAGATTAACCAAAGGCAAAACTCCCTCAGAACTTCAGGAACTAACACCACAGCCTAGTTCACAATACAGCTCGACTTCCACTTTTTCTTGACATACAAGAAAAAGTGACGAGGCCATTTAAAAAAAGCTACATCTTCAGCTGTAATTTCCAGTTCCGCGTTTTGGTTGGATGCCACGCAAAACGCAGTGACTGTCAGCAAAGATGGGAATCCCCAACCTCAACTGCCACCCATACTCACAGCTACAATGTGAGCAGAGGAGACGGCGCTGGAGAAGAGAGCGAGAGAGGTGCGTGACTCCTGGTTCATGCCTCTCTGCTTTTGAATGCAGGCGGGTGGCTCAGTGGCCCCTGCAATGGAACGCTGACTTCTTCCTCAGGACATCCTGCAGTTCCACAACAATGCTTCCACTTCTGCCCCCTTCACAGCTCAAATATGGGTCGGGAATGGCTACATTCAGAAAGTAGTTCTCTCAAAGAAACAACCTTGAAAGCATTTTTGCATCATTAGACAGACTTCTCTAAAATTCTGTCAATGTGAATTAAAGGAATGGGGAAAAAAAAAAAAAAAAAACTTAGAATGATTATTACCATTTACTTGTGGCATTCAAACACATGCAAGTATCAGTTTATCAGGTACAATGAGTCATAAGATGGGATAAAATACCTGAGATAACAGAGTCTTCTCCAGATCAGAGGCAAAGATAAAAATACAGCGAATCAGATGCCACTGACTCGCTCTAGACATGGGTGGGGGAAGAAAGAATTTCAATAACTTGAGACACTTGACACTTTTATTGCTGCGCCCCTGAGAGATTCTTCAGCAAAACTATGCAGCATTTTTTTTTAAAAAGAGAAAGGACCGCATGGACAGAGTGATGGAGGGGGAACAAAATGTGTATCTGATTTCCTGTAGTTCATAGCGTTCCATCAAGAGAAAGGCGGCAGCTAACATGGATGTGGGGTGTTAAAATGCAAGAAAGCTGAAGCGTGAGTGGGACGCGCACACTGGAATGTCGGTCTTACAGGTAACTCGAGGCGGGTATATAAGGTGATTGGCCTTTCTTCTCAACATACCCATTCAAAAAAAAAAAGAAAGGTGAATGCCTCAAAGCATGTCAAAAAAAAAAGACAATCCACAGATTATCTTCCTCTGTTAGACTGTTCAGACTTCCTTCACAAGAGCCTGTCCTTGTATAGGACACATGGGAGCTCAGAGGGGTCACTGGCCCTCTAGTGGCAAAGGATGATAGTCTAGCGGCCACTGCTGAAAGGAATTATGTGGATAACCAATAAGAAACACATTCACCATGTCAATATAGCACAGCAATAATCTGTTCCTTCTTCCCTCAATCTGGACTGTGACCTGCACTGATGTACACATTCTTGTGCACTAGCCAGAAGAGGAATTATCCTGAGTAGGAGTGGGTGGTATGACCAAAATCAATATCATGCTATGAGTCTTTAGAGAATATATCACAATGTAGTTATTTTTGCTGAAAATTCAACCATCAAAATGTATTAGTATTTCATAACCATGCAGTAATGTCTATTTGAAGATAATCTAGTGACTATATTCTAGTGACTTTTTTTACATGAAATAAACTTTCATTTGTTTTTTTGAACTTGATGGATGCAAAACAAAAAGACAAGATTATTCATAACAAATGAATGATATGTCTGCCATCAGTACAAAAACAACTGACTCACATTATAGAGTCAGAAACAAGAGTTAAACTGATGCATTACAAATTTTTTTTCAGTGGTGGAACAAAAATCAACTATAAATATATAAAATATTATTATTATTGTATAATTAATGCTTAACTCTTAATGTGGCTTAATGCATCGGGGGAGTAAATTCTGTATTTTAATTAAACGTACTATGTACATGCATGTAGATGAACCCAGAAAAACTGGATGCATACACAAAAAATAAAACAATTCTGAGGTTGATTCTTAAGTGGGGTGGGGGTGGAGGCGGAGCTGTACGAGGATGCTCACCTTTGACTTTGGCGATAACGGTGCCTGCAGCACCGAGAATTTCTGACGAGTTCAGCGCCTGGTGTTTGCCAATGACGACCTTCAGCATGCGTACAAGCTCCCCAAGACGCTCGTTGACCACGTGCTGCGAGCACTCTTGATTTTCTGTGGGTGACAAACAAACAGACAGAGACCACAGTCGCATCAGCTCAACTTCCTCTGCATGTTTAAGCGATGCACAACTTTAAAACTATAAGGGTACAGCAGCAATGTTGAAAACTTTGGTATTCAGTCATTTAAAAATACCCATGTGAAACTTCACCAAGCAAGCACATGATGAAGTGGCATGGTACATCCTAACAGCACGCTTGTTCTTAGAAGGCTCAAACGGAGACGTGTGATGGCGCAAACCCCTGTGGTTAGAGACGATGAGCAGATTATGAGGCGTGGCGTGACTGAGATGCAGAAAATGTTCTGTGTACTTGAGAGATGGCTGACATCAAGATAAGAAAGGAACTCTGAGACAAACACGACAACAGCTATGTACACCGATCGAGACGTGTAATGATAACAGATTTTTTTGACTGAGAGTGAGGCACTTCATTACTGCTGACTGAACTTGATTATTGGAAAAGGAGATCAGAGTTTATACTTGCTTCTCTCCAGATTTTGAATATACATTACAATATAATTGTTATAAATATTACAGTTTTACTGCTTTGATCAAATAAATTGTTTGTGAGCATAAGACACTTCTTTCAAAAACATTTAAAAATCTTACAACCCCAACTTTTGAACAGGAGTCTATATCTGTATATGTGAATGTGTGTGCATACAGAGCGAGAAGCCCAGTGAGTGATGGAGGTACCTGAATGAAACAACCTTAAAGTGCCCCTATTGTGCTTTTTCGAATATTACCTTTCATGCAGTGTAATACAGCGGTTTGTGAAGGTAAAATATATGCAAATTTAAAACAAAAAAAATCAAAGAGCACAACAAATAAAGTTACTGTCTACTAAAAGAAAGAATCTATTCTGAACTGCTGAAACTAGTCATAACGCAAGTAATTCCAGTCTCACTTTGTTACATACCTACGTACGTAATTGTGGCCTAATGGTTAGACAGTCAGACCTTACTTGAGTTCGAGTCTCAGTACCGTAGTCAGGAAGTCGCGGAGTGGATTGAGCGTGCAGCGACACAGACATGCAAGCTTGTGGAGCACACATCCCTTTTTCACAGGCATCGCTGGAAATTTTGTAGCTCGCTCAGATATGGCAACAGCAAAGAAAGTCAAATGAGGAGCGAGAGAGAGATGCATGCTCTTGATTGCTGATCATTCTCTCAGCACACGTGTCATTTGAATTCAAACTAAATTGTATGTTCAAGTAAAAACATGAACTGTTACATGATTTATGTATAACAAATGTTGGTTCTCTACATTATTACAGGAATGTGGCACAATAATAAAATCAAATTTTTTCAATAAGTTTTGTGTCCGCAAACATCCGAAGCGTGTCCTGAAAGCTGCCTCAGACAGCGCACAAATATTAAATCAAGTTCTCTTTCATGTCTTCTTGCAAAATTATGTCAACAATGCCTGTATAGGCAAGTATCCTTGTGAAACATAGCTGGTTATGTCTTAAGTGAATGTAAATAGTTGAAAAGAAAACGCGTCTGTAACAGTATGTTAGATATGTGCTGCTCTTAAAGTGACAGCAGCCTATTAAACCTAATGCTGTCTTTGTCCTCAATGTTTAACAACAAAAGAAAATCACTCACTGCTCTTGCCTGGTTGAGCAGCTCTAAATATTTACTGTGCTATTAAATTAAAGATAAAATATGATAAAGCAAACAGTAGCTCCTACAATACTGTAACAGGCATAATTAGGCATTAAAATAACTGAAGTAAATATCTATTTGCTAAGCAAACAAATTTGATTCATATTATTTTAGTTTCTCTGCCCAATATTTAAACAAATTAAAAATGCAATGAAAATACAGATATCGGCAAGTACTAAAAATAAAAGTATCGGTATCAGAATCGTTCTGGAAAAAGTGGTATCGGTGCATCCCCCTTGCTTTACCAGTAGGCCCATATGATAAATAACCTATTACAAATCAGGAAACTAGATTAGGTCAAAGAAATCATGCGTATGGGCTGGCATTCTCTTGATTTGAGCTTATAGGTGAAAGTGCAATAATTCTGATGAAATGTAAAAATGAATTACTCAAATGACAACAATCGTTACTTATGATTATAATTTTAAGCAAAATAATCGGGTTTATCAATCTAACCATTATGCAGCATGACAGAAATGTGTGATGCAAGTCCACTGAGGTGAGCTGCAGGTGAACCCAAGTTACATACAAACATGAACAAACTTGACTTGAACTAAACTCACCAAACAGCAGATTACACAAACAAAGCTAGACAAGAGATAACGGAAACATAAGGGCTATTTATACACAAAGACTAATGACTAACAATACACACCTGAAAGCAATGAACAATGAACCAATGAGAACATGACACAGACCAGGGAACCAATCAGAACAAGCCACATGAAAAGGGGAAGCACATGACAGGATCACATGATGAACAAGAGAAACACATGACAAGACATCAGGAAACATGCCTGAGAATATACTTCAAAATAAAAGACATGAAACATTAACAAAACCCAAAACCATTTTCAACCAAGATGATGAATACTAGACTAAAAACACTCAGACATTTAGTCGACTAAAACTTGACAAAACCAGAACAAGATTGACTAAATATGATAACAACCTAAAAGTACATTTGACACAGGGCTAAGACAAAAAAAAAAAAAAAAGCTGACAAAATGAACACTAATAGAAAGAAATGATGGGCAGACCGAGGCTTGTGAAACACTGAAACAGTTGAAGCAAATGTGTCGTATTATGTCGAAGCTTCGAAACAATTTGACATGGCGACCCCTTCTGGTCAAGACAGTGTAAATGCAACAAAAACCAAGGACAAACTTGCGTAACACCTTTTACAAATATATTGCAAATGTTTTATTGAAAGTAAAATCTTTCAAATGCAATTAACTAATCATCTAATACAATTATGTTATTTTATCAATTGTCATGCTTGTTTTGTTTATTGGCTCTGATAAACAGGCCAATACGAGACTATTAACTACTATTATAAATAATACAGTTAAAACTACTATAGCTACTAGTTATAACGTCTACAAATGTACAAAACTGATCAGAGATCAGGTAAAAGACACTTGTTTAATGGTTCTCAGTGGCTGCTCATGATTCATGGGTTCACAGAGATCATCGCCCCCTAGCTGTGAACCATTGACATTTCGAAGTGTTTCGAAACATTTCGAAACAGTGATGACGTAAAGAAGCATTGTTTACAGAAATCACGTGACTTTGGCGTGAATTGATTCAAAACAGAAGATTCATAAAGCTTCGAAGCTTCATGAAGCAGTATTTTGAAATTGCCATCACTAATAGAAAGGCACACTGCATCTGACAAGGTAGTGGAGGGGGCTACAGTCCTTTAATTTAGAGTGTGTGCTGCACACTATTGAGAATATTGAGCTGAAACATGACTTTACAAAATGAAAACGCAAAATGAAATGCAATCGCAATATCTGTCAGAAAAATCACAATTAGATATTTTCCCCAAATCGCACAGCCCTAACAAGCATTAGTGAATCAATTTGTGAATGCATCACTTTGAAATTCTATTTGGATGTGGGATGTAGTTTTCTAGTCGGTTTTAAAAACTTTTTTATTGAGGAGTCCTCAATCACATGCGCATATAGGTGTTGCAAGTGTGGTTATGTGATGATGTCGTTATGAAATTAGGATGGCAAATGAATTGTAGATCCTAATACTAGCCTAATAATAATAATAATAATAATAATAATAACAAAAACAACCACAACAACAACACTATTCATGTCATGATAATAATAATAATAATCCAATACATGTAAAATGTTTTCAGTAAAATATCCAAAAACCACTAGGCCAGTGTTATACATTTTGTTCAGTTGAGTACTTACAATATCCCAAATGTTTCCAACTATTTGTAAATTGTGAGAAAATTGCCATTTTTAACCAAGGAACCGAGACGTGTGAGGGAGTCGCCTGTCAATGGCGTCATATCTGTGTTACCCTCGGTTTATAGTTTTATTTTGCAGAAACTCTTTACTCTCACTGCAGTGTGCATCAAGTGTCATAGTAGCCACAGAGCGAACGCACAGAGTAATGTCATAACATCATTTTCGAGGCGTGTTGCGTTCATCTTATTAACAATCGCTCCAGCGGCCTTGCTCAGCTCCCACAAAACTTGGTCCTGCTCTGCTTCATACTACAGTAACGTTAATAATCGCATCCATGAACATGATTTCTGCCCGAGTCCTATCCTGATTCTTTTCCACCGGCTGTGAGGTGAAGACCACATGTCCCAAGATTCTGTGCTTAAGCTTGGCGTCATCAAACTATGCCTTTGTTTTGAATAGGCGACCTCTAACGGACAGAAAAGTTACATAGTGCACCTTTAATGGGAAAACGAGCCAAGTATCATTCGTCAAAGTCTTACTATCATTGATACACTATAATATCTAGGGATGCACTGAATATTCGGCCACCGAACATTTTCGTCCGAAAGGCCCAAAAACGCCTCCGAGCATGGCCACTCCGTCTGTGGCGGACGTTTTTGAAAAGGCAAGGAAGTTTCCCAGTGATGTTGTCAAGGCAAAGGGCTATGGGCTATGGCAGTCTTTGTAGGCCTTAAACATAATAGTGTATCAATACAGAGAAAATATTGTTGTATCTTTAAGCAGTTGCACTTGTTCTGAATGCACTTTCTTGTAGTAGTCCTACAGAGAAAATTCTAAATGCACTTGACCTAAATGCACTTTGTTTTTATGAGAGAACATTTAATTTTAAAACCTTTCTGCAGGCCAGTAGGCCTGTACATCATTATTTAATGTACACACGAGTGGGGTCAAGTTAAACATTCTAGTTAGAATTTTATTTTATGCTGTGCATTGCTGCAATGTGCTAAATAAATATTTGCATAATTTGTAATTGATTTATTCTTTGAAACTTTAATATTATAATTTATGCAATTGCAATGCCTTGATTTTAGTAAAGTTAGTACACAGTCATAGCCATAAAAGCAATGGTACTAATAATTGGCATAATTTCTTTCGGTGTTTCGTTTTTCTCCCTTGGTTTCCTCTTTTTCGGTTTCGGCCAAGAATTTTCATTTCGGTGCATCCCTAATAATATCGTCTATCGGCACAACCCTACAGAGTAGCCTTGCAGTAAAGAGGGTTTTAAAAAGACTGAATCCTCAAACTAATGAAAATTAGGAATATTTAAAATAGCATTTTAAAATCAATGTGAAACCCCTTTAAATGTGAATGCACAGTCTTCGCGGAGCGACCTGAACGGCGACCGAACACGGCGGCGCCATTTGAGAACTCAGTGCATCACAGCGTGGTATGGGAACAGCACCAGTCATGACCTCAAAGCCCTGCAAAGAGTAGTGCGCTTATCCGAGCGTATCTCAGGGTCAGCTCTCCCGTCTCTGCAGGACGTCTACACCAAACGCTGCAAAGGTAGAGCTACCAAGATCATCAAGGACTCTAATCACCCTGCAAACCCTCATTTCACGCTGCTACCATCTGGTAGCGCTTCCGCCTGATGGCCAAAACTGAGAGACTCAGGAGAAGCTTCTTCCCCAGGCCATCAGACTCCTGAACTCAGTCACTTAACATCACGTGACTTCACGTCAGGATAAACATCGATACACTGACATTGCACTGCACTTTCTGTTCTCGTTGTTACTGTGTAACAACCTGTTATAAACCTGTTTGCACATTATACTCTTTATACATTTGTTAACCACATATTTATAAGTCTACAGTTTACTCACTGCAAAGTCTACTTCAATTATTTTATTCCACTTTATCCTTATTTGTTACCTTTTTTTTCTCTTGACTTGATTATTTATTTAGATATAACATATATATATATATATATATATATATAGAAAGTACTTTTTTTATATCCTATTTCTATTATAATTTCTTCCTTGTGTTTTTAACTGTGAATTTGCACTGTCCATGGAGCGGACCTGTTTACATTTCACTGCCGGTTGTATATTCTGTATATAACTGTGTATGTGACAAATAAAACTCTTGAATCTTGAATCTTGAATCTTGAATGCACTTTTGTAATGTGAATCCAAGAAGAAGAAAAAAAGGTAGGACTTGGTTTAATTAATTTGGAATTGATTGGATGAAAAGTGGTCCTTTCATACCAGAATGAGCCAAACAGAATGTTGGCTCAAACAATGCCTTAAAAGCTAATATTATAACATTATAAACATCAAAAGCCCATGCAGGCTAAGTAAAGGTCAAATGTCAAGTAAATATGGTCAATTTTGATTTAATGTTGACTTGAAAGACCACCAAGATTGCTTTAACTAAATGATAAACATTTACAAACAATTTTATTTTAAACCAAAACCATTTACATCAAATTTGTTCATTCTCAGTTCAAAAAGGTTATATAATATTTGAATTAATTGTTCGGCATCCCAATAAACAGAAGCTTCAGATATTAAATTTTATCAAATATGATCAAGTATCAAAATATTATTGTGCAAGTTTTTCAAACTATAAATATTTAGATTGGCTGTGAATAGACATTAGGGTTAAAAATGTTTGTTTACACCATGTGAACCCATAAAAGAAAATAATCTCTCTTGTTTGCATTAGGATAAAGTGGACAGTAATTTGGATGTGTGCAGTGGATGACTTCATATCTAACTGAATGTTGTGAAGGGTCCATGAAGCTTTGATAGCAGGAGCATCTGTTTTTTATCCTTTCTGTGCAGATGTACATCATGCCACAGGGATGAGACAGAAGCTTTATGGGTGCACAGTTACAACATGGAAGGTATGTGTGTGTTTGGCGGAACAGAGAGAGGATCACTTCTCCCACTATAAAGAAAAAGGAAGAAAAAAGTAGGAAGCTCAAAATGTTCTGACAGTTAAGCATCTTCAATTTTTCATTCTATATTTACCACCCGAAATTCCCCTCAGCGTGAAAACACATAGAAAAACAAAGATGTCAGGGGGAAAAAGTCACGACCCTCAGTGTGGCGCCAAAATGATAAGTGATGGGCTTTTTATTGCCTCATCACCTCTGCTGTGAATCTTTATTATCACTCCCACAACTGCATGTAAGTGCACCTGGTGCATTGCTTTAAGACCAATGTGTCAGTCACTTCTGTTTACATCAAGTCATTATATAATGATTAATATGCATGAAGAGAGGCATTCGATCCACTGAGTCTTTGTTGTGGGCAGGACTACCCAGTGCAATGCTGTAGAAATCGAAACAAAGTGACCAACAAAACGTAGCGTCGCTCAGACAAAAAAAAAAAAAAAAAAAAAAACCTATTAACATGGAGATACCTTTTATTGTTTTCATTGTGTTAGTCACAGCTAGGCTCAGGCGGAATTTTCAAGCTTTCGTGGGAACATTTTTGGATTTTTTTTTTTCTTGGTCATCACATTAAAAAATAACATTTAAATTGGATAATATTTATGGCTTTGAAAAAGTGTGAAGCAATTTTTGAAAGTGCAAGTCCTTGAAAAGTGCTTGAATTTTACTCTCAAAAGGTTGTATGAACCCTGAAACGAATAAAGTAAAAACATTCAACTATTTCTGCCACAATACCATGGTTACAGTTAGAGTTGCTACCTTAAATCCATGATGAATGTTGGTGATTTATGGACTGAAAAGCCTTCTATAACTTGTTCGTTCATGGCACAGTGTTTCTCCTGGTTTCCACATGAGCGCTGTTTGATATCTATGGTTTATAACAGAGAATTCTGCTTCGACTTTGAATGCTTCTCACTAGATCTCGCAGCAATAAAACTGTGGCGAATTCAGTCTACTAATGCTGTGTAGTAACAGTGTCACATGATCAAACTCACACCGCGCTACTGAATTGTTCCGAGCTGATGAACTGTCAGAGCTGCACAGCTCAAACAAGAAATGCAGTTTCATTCCACTTTCATTTAGTTTGCCTTTTGATGTTTTTCATATGCAACAGAAATGGTGACTCTTACCAGTTAGGCAATGTGGTGGTCACACCAGTGCAACCTTTACTCACACCGACAAGAAAAAAGGTCACAAAATGCATCCATTTGCTCGCAATCAATAAAAAAAATAGGCCAATTATTCATATACATTTATAATAATTATTATTATAAAAACTTCCTTAAGTGTAATTTAAATGTAAATGCCTACAAATATTATAGTGATGTACCAACTGGGATTCCCTGTATAGTTTACAGCATTTGATGAGAGATATTTTTTTTCCTTGAGGAAGTTTGCCTTGTACTGTACCTAATAGGCCCCAATTAACTGATATCGAATCAAAATCAGATCGCAAGCTTGTGAAATTTAATTGTGAAACTTGTCATTGTGAAGACTAGACATGTATCAAAAGTCATAGATGTTTTTCAAGGAACTTGTTCATGTCTCTTAAGCCCAAGCTTAAAAATTCAGAATAAGCAGTGATTTCTCTCATTTTAAAAATATAAATAAAGGGTGTTTTTACACTGGCAGTTTAGTTCAGAACGGAGCACAGTTTGTATGAAAAACTGGTAATGTGATGCTGTCATGCGGATCTGGGAGCGCACCAGGGCACCACAACCGAGATTACCTGTAGGAGGTGCTCTGAGTTCGGTTGCTCTCGAACTGTGGCGCGATTCACGTGAACAGTGTGAGAAACACAGACTCTGGAGCGTGCTTGTTCAGAAAAGTAACCTGTGCATTCCTTTTAGCCGATTGTAATGTATAGTTCAATAAAACACATGTTTGTACTGTAAGTGGTGATGGTGTTAATGATTTACCTCAGATATGAGCGAGAGCGAAGCGAGCTTGCAGTGTATTCGCGCATAGCGCATGCAGTCTCCTCAGAGTCCCTATGCAAGCATGCAACAGAAAGGAACCCTTTATCCAATATATTGACCCACGTTCTGTTTTCTATCATGCCCTGTGGAGGTTTGTGATTATGTAAGACGCACGCAAATGCACCAGGGTTCAACAGAATCAAGTTGACCAGCGCTGCGGGGGAAACCGAGAACTATCATGCTCGGACATGGACTGCTTCAAACGTGCTCAGTGTAAAAACGCCCTTTTCTTTTATTTCGACCTGGAGTCTAATAAAAGTTAAACAGAAAAAAATGGTAGCTTATGTAGGCTATAACTGCACTTGTTTCAGAATAGTAATGTTAATGTTAGCCCTTTTCTTTCCCCATTTCTGTTTGCTGCTGCATCCTTTACGTCTATGGCTGCTCTCAATTTCTCCAACTACGGGATAGGCCACAGATCAAACAGAAAATAGTTAATAGCGCGGTTTAATAAAATTAGTGCCGTTAAAATTAATTTGCGTTAATGCTTTATTAACGCGTTAATTTTCACAGCCCTAATACAAACGCAACAAAGCTGCTGAGTGCTGGTGCAGGAGGGAAGAGTTTGTTGTGTGCCCGGGAAGTAGGAGAAAGAAATGCTCACGGGGCCCCGGAAAAAGTTATTTAACCTGTTAGCACGATCCAGTGTGTGGGCGGGGTGTTGGGCATGTTTGTACTTCTATTTACTTTTGTTTTATAAAAAGTATTCAATCAACTATCATAAACTATGCATCATTTGAAAGCTAAAACACTCAAGATTCATGTTCTGAACTTATTTTTTACATTAAATACACCAGAGAGGAAAGGGTTAAATGTATTTTATGTTTAGTACAGAATGTTATTCGTGTTGTTCATCTATTCATCAACAGAGAGAAAGACTAAAAAGAAAATCCATTCCACACAGGCCTCCATCTTGAGGTAATGAGTGAAGGTAAAGGGCAAGAAACCATTATTTACAAAAAGCCAAATCTTAAAATCCTGCATTAAGGACACTAAAAGATCCTGCATTAGTAAAGCACAATAACCTCCCTCCTCCACCTGGGTGATCAGGTGCACGTCTTCAAACCGTCAGGATTAGGAGATTCCAGAGAGGTAAGAGGAGAGGAGGCTCTAGCCCCAGGGATACTCAAGAGTGTCCTCTCTCCTCTCTGACTTTGAAGTGTCCCTCAGACAAAAGGCCACCATCAGAAGCCCCCACCACAGCTGAAGGTCTTCCCCTCACTGCCCTTCTAATTACTGGTGAGGGGTCAAGTCTCAAGCAGAAGGTCACAGAAGGAAAAGCCTTTTCTGATTAAGCGGTCTGTGCACAGCACATTTCTAATGATGAAGCTGGTGCAGCCCTATCTAAAAAGCACAAACGAAGTGCTGTTGGTCTCTAAAGATGTTTGATTTCTAAAGTGTGGCCTGACATGCAGGACAGGCCGGTTTGAATGACAGGGAGTGATCCACCCCCTTAAAAGCCTGATGGAATGTTGCATCCACCCAATGGGGGCCCAGCACACCGGGGACTATGTCATGTGTCAGAGCTGATTGGGGTCCCAGGACGTCTTCATGCCAGCATAGCAATCGGTAATCTTCAAACCCGCTCTTACTCGGTTATGAATAATGCATCATCTGGGCCCCCAAACTCTTCAGTGCTGTCAAAACAATGGGATTTTAAAAAGTATGCATGAAAACTGCTCAGGGGGAACTTGGGAGCTTTGTTTCGGTGGGGACACTGCCAGAGAGGAACACATGCATTGTTCGGAACGAGCCCCCCGCTGACGGCCCTCCGTCCAGGGTCTATTTCACTCTGAGAGCTCCAGCAGCGAGTCGCCATCCCTCCCACGCTTGGCCTGCGTGCTGGCCCAGCCACGCTTCACGCTCAGTCTCATCATGTTTCACTTGTGCTCTTCGCCTGCCCCTCTGTCTCTGATCAGAGCCGTTTAACATAATCTCACCCAACTGACAACAAGCCTCGCACCGCAGTGTGAGAACGAAGGCCGCAACAGCCCATATCCCACGTCTCATCGGCAAGGAAGTCAACGCAGTTTTCTCGTGAACACACACATTAGGGATTGATTTCATAGCTGACAGATCTGACATGTTTTTGAAATAAAGTTTAACAGAGCAAGTTAAACTTACAGATGGATGTCTTTAAATTGAAGTTGAGAAGATGTCCTTAGCTCACGGGGACAAAATGCAACAGGATGTTATTGAATTATTGGCTTGAAGGTCCATCAAATGAATGATACTGATCCAACATGCATTATTGTTATAAATTGAACACTTAAGTAATTATTTATAATTAATTATTAATAATATTAAATTATTAAAATAATATTTTAATGCAACCCACTAAAATCTAATTTGAGCATTATAACTAATTAATATAGACTCAAGAACAATATTGTAGTTAATATTTAAAAATAAGGAAAAAATAATTTAAATAATTAGATGCAGAATTAACGTTAATTTTCCCAATTCTACCATTGACTTTAACCAAACTAAAAGTTTTAGTGCTAGTCAATTAAACATCAGCTACATTTTTAGGGCTGCTACTGTCGGAAACTAAAACTTTTTTGCCCCAGCATACGTTCCAAGCGTTTCCTAGAAAATTAGTCGCTTGACACAATGTCATCACACACTTCAAAGCTTTTACGCACAGCTGCTGGCATTTCCTCTGTTGCTAACAACAGGTAATCAATAGGCACGTCTCAACCTGCCTTAGTTTCGCTTTGCCCAAAGCGGCAGACAAGCTTAGTGACGGTCTGTTGTAATTCATCTGTGAGAAAACGGTACTGGGTTTGCCGTTGTGCCTGTCGGCCTTCCTCACACCGTTCCACTTCTCTTTTATGGGAACAGAAAGAGCATTCTTTGAAGTGCAGGAAATTAGCAAAGTCAGGAGTATTCCATTAGCACGTAAGGGGAAATAAACACACCAAAAGCAGCACTCTAAACCAACAAGTCACACTTTTCATGTTCAAATTCAGTTCAGTTACATATTTCATCCAGCCAAACCAAAATAACCTCTATCAAGAGGCCTTCATTTGACATGAACCCAAAAAAACACACTCTACATCCAGCACTAATGATGGCCCTGTCCTTCGCTAGGATTTCATGGGCCAACTGGCACATCCCCATGACCAATCTGCTGAACTGTGGCTATAAATCCACACCCCAGGAAATGCTACCCAACCACAGGCCCACACAAAAACATCCCTCACCTTCAGTGGGAAAGTTACTGCCCAACAAATCTCTCTTCTCCACTTCACAAGCGCAGCGAGCCATTATATCGCCTACCACAGGGGCTTCGGCAATAGTGCCACCCGCAACACTCTGTGAAGCAATCGTGTAACACGAGGGTGGGGTGTCTTTTTTCACTTTTTCAATTTGGAGGGTTTTGTCCATATCCCCAGATTAACACCACTACAATATGCCAAAGGGGCCTCCATACCAAGACCTCCAGCAGGCTGGTGCATTCACGCAAACAATTTGTCGACCAGGCCCAACTATAAGAAAATACTCTTTTATGCCTGAACCCGTCATCTGTTTTACATCTATCAGATTGCAGAGGGAGTGCAGGTGACTGAGAAATGTTGGGAATAATAAAAACCAAATGAAATCCAACATTTGACTGGCTGTTTAAGTTTAAAACTAGAGTACTGCAGAGTTTTTAAAATCAAATTTAAGACTTCTTAAAAACTGCACAAATATAATTAATACCGTATGTCCATGCAGAAACAAACCCATAAAAACTCAAAACAAAAACAACTAGGACACCCATAAATTAACATTTTGCAGTCATTTACTTATGGCGAGTTTGTACAGAGTTTGCATCTAAACTGAACAATTAGTTGTCAAGGCAGTTACTCTCTTGTGACACTCACAGCAGAAACAGAGATTACAGAAACATGTCTAGACTCAAATACAAATTTGTCTCTCTGCACCCACCAGGCACCAATTTCTGTTTCTGCCGGGTACCCACACAACCCCCAATGTGCGTTCTTAAAAGGGAAGCACATCTCTTTAGTCTTGCACTGGAGTTGGTTTACCCTCCGCCTATGATTACTAATTCCAAACAAACTAAAAAACACATTCTTTCCATGAGTGTTATTGCGAGTTGCTCTCTCACTGATTTACCTGATAATGGAGTTAATTATGTAAAATGCAATTTATCATCATGCAAACAAAAAACAATCCACCAATCAAAGAGGTCCCTGAATCTCAATCGGCTTTGGTTGGACAAAATCAAATGGAGAACATGTTGTGCTTTAGCTCCCGTATTGGCGCCACTGCTCACCAGGCCTGTGGTCTCGGGGAACCCCTTTCATTACAGTCCAGAGAGACCTGCTCCCAGTAACAGTATTCCCGCGTTTAAATGTGGTCGCCACGCCCAAAATCTTTGCAGTGTGTATGTGGCCAATGCATACAATCTTTGTGAGCCATAATAAGAGCTTTACGACTGGAAGAAAATAACTCTGTTGGAAGACTATTTTAAAACCAAGTCTAAGAAAAGAGAAAAAAACTGAGTTAATTTTAAACTACAGATCATTTTGGTTGGTTCTGTGTGGACTCAACAGACTTCCCAAGCTTAAGGGTTCAGCGAGTCTCATAAAATGAGGTGCTGCATGACAGTGGTTAAACTGATAATCAGGATAATTTTGCTCCAAAAAAAAAAATCACGATTATTAAATCACAATTTTTCTCTGACATCATTTGTCGCATACGTGCTTGTCACGCTAGCATAAAACAGCAGAGGGAGGCGAAATAAAAGCGAGTAATAAAAAAATGCACCCACTATTTTAACATTTACAGCGTGTGCGTGCGAGTGTTTGTGTAGCTTAAATACACTACTTGACAGTTTCATGCGCTTTTAGTGTCTACTAGTGTTTATTTTAAAATGTAAATATATTTTACTTTATAACGTGTTAAATATGAATATTTTTCTTACAAAAACCCATCGCTTCGCTTCACAAGGCCTTTATTAACCCGTGTGGATTACTTTTATAATGGATGGATGGATGCACTTTTTTGGTCATATACACCTAGGTTGGCTTGCGGGTGAATAAATTATGGGATCATTTTCATTTTGGGGTGAACTATCCCTTTAATTGTGATAATAAAGAATGACTAACATCTTGAATCAATTCAGTATGTTCATAAAAAAGACAAACACTAACTGTTGTTATCTGAATTATGCTGAATCAAATGATATTAGCTAATTACATGATTTGTATTATCTTAGAACTATACATTTGGACATTACTTTGACAGTCACCTTATAACAACGTAGAAACATGCATTTTCTGTAAAGCTGCTTTGAAACGATATGTATTGTGTGAAAACTAAAGTGCTACACAAAAAATGTGAACTGAATTGAACTTCCTTGGCTGTTATCACAGCACTTTTCAAACTCTAGCACTTAAGAGAAACTCTTCTTCAAAACAGAACAGCACATTCTTTCAGCCACCCACATGATGAGCATCAACAGGCCACAATACACTCCATTCGCTCTGGACGTGCTTCTTTAAAATCACATAGGGAATTATTTGATATTTAGCCCTTCCAGTAAAAACACCCCACCCTTCTGAATGTCTAACTGTCACGGGAGTTCAACATTACACTAAAAACATCTCAATGTTTGATTCAAAGAAAATCACGCTAGGCTTAGCTCTCAGTTTTGTTTTGACAAGAGAAACAACAAAAAAGTGACACTTCTGACATTTCTCACAGGATGTGCACAGCATCTGAGAGTTTTATTGGGAAAGAAGATGTCGATCAGAGAGAAGGAACGCAGAAAACCATTCGACCGAGAAAAATTTGACTATGACAACTTTGCACTTCTTAAAAATTTCCTGGCTGCCAGACAGTCAAACAACCAAAACGGAGCGAAAAAGTGCCTTTGAAAACATTAAAAAATTTCAGCAAGGAAGAGTCATTTTTCATGTGTCGCACACCTAACAACAGTCAATCGAAGGAACAAGTGAACATTTGTTCTGAAGGAATGCGGGGTATGCAGGAGGAGGGGGCTTCATGGCGGAGGAGGAATCACCGACGAGAAGAGTTTGGTCGCACAGATCAAAGTGATGAGCCAACATAAACACTAACGAAAAAATGCACTGTGACTTCAGTTTTCTGATAAACACTTTACAAACCACTCATTTGTTTTTAGCTTAAAATTGACACGTTGTGGCTACAAGTGTATAGACCAGACATTCAACGTGACGTGCATTCGCACTGCAGAGCAAATAAGCACGTGGATGAGTTCCTGTGTCGTTCCTCCTGGCTGACTTGTAGATCATAGCTAGTGTCAAATAACAGCCAGGGAGGTGAGGAGAGCTGTGTGATGATCAATCTCTGTGCAGACAGGCTGAATCCATACATTTAGAGGGTCAGTGAGCATCTCCTCTGCTGAGAGGGAACAGGGCAGTGGGAGAGTGGGTAGGTCAAAAACGTGCTTGTGGGAAGTGTCACCAGGCTGCTTGACAGAGAGTGGTGTGAAGTATCTCACTCATCAGTACTCAGCCAAACAATTTAACATTTGAAATGAAAAGCAGGTAGAATCCTTTTTTTACAGGCAGACTACACTGATTGAACTACTGGGAAAGAGAATTAGCTGCTCATATTCAACAAATATGCACCAAATCCTTATCCGGATTATAGAGATTATTCAATCCATTTGTTTTGCTGGTATTTGTGTTAAGTTTCTGTAGTCAGAAGCTTCAACACTTGTCAAATAAAGTATTGAAGTTATAATACAGTGGTACAAAAGCCTCTTTTGATAATGTTTTTTTTCCACTTCAACCCACTTCCTGTAATGCATTGGCAATACATACAAAAGTATGCTGATAAAACAATATGCTAATAAAATTTTACATTTGTGTAATTTCTTGTGAAAATTACTTGGTTATTCAGTTATAATCAAGCTACAGCAGGATTTTAACACAAAGCATAATCGAGCATTTGAAGGATTAAAATATGTTTTGCCGCATCACCTCCACCTTTTTGAGCATGCGCACAATGCCGAGGAAAACTAGAGTCTGATTAACGCATACATGCTGTATGAAGTCCAGCTTCAATCAGTTTATCTACACTACCGTTCAAAAGTTTGGGGTCTGTAAGAATTTTTGAAAGAAGCCTCTTATGCTTACCAACGCTGTATCTATTTCATCATTACTCCAGTCTTCAGTGTCACATGATCCTTCAGAAATCATTTGATGATTTGATGCTCAAAAAACATTTCTTGCTGTTATCAATGTTGAAAACAGTTGTTGCTGTTGAAACTATGATAAATAGAAAGCTCAAAAGAACAATATTTATGATTTATAATAGTTATATGTAACATTATATATGTAGTTAATTCGATTTAATGAATCTGTGATGAATAAAAGAAAATTGCTACCAACCCCAAACTTTTAAACTGAAGTATAGTTAGTATAGTTTGTTAGTCCAACAATGCAAAAACAGACTGGAACAATTCTAATGATGGGACTAAAGTGTTTAAAAGATATTTTAAATATAATAATTACTGACTGAAATATGACCGAAAACAAACATTTGCAGTGTGCATAAACATACTTTGGCAGAAATAGCACATCTATAGTTGTCACACTTGTTTAGCCAGTGACCACCATTTTAAGTGGTGAAATGCTTTTTGCAAAGAATAAAAAAACATCATAATTCCCTACTGGGGGTGGGACGGTTTGGCTATTTTTAGATGGGAAAGTATTTAAATGTGTATAGACCACAAACCATAATTGGCCAGTGACTATCTATACGCCACAGCTCTGTCATAAATGCTGTATTTATTTACTGTGGATGACTATATAATAAAGGCCTTTCATTCTTTCAACTTTTCTCTAAAAAGGAATCTAACAGGAAGATCATCTTCTAGCTGTTTCCAATAATGCAGAACAGGAACACATAGTTTCCCATAAAGTACTGTACCTTGAAAAAGCAAACAGGAATAACCAACAACAGACTCTGTGTATCATGTGTAGTCATATCTATTCGAGAGGGTGTTTACCACAAGGAGGCAAATTTCAGAGATGCCTTGTGCAGCAGAAAAGAAACACTCTCAGCAAGATGGTCAGGAGTTTACCCGTGGCACTCCTCCAGTAATGGGAATGAGGAACACTAACACAACTTACAAACCTTTTACATCAGCGTGGGCTGGCACGACTGACCCATATGCACATTTAAAAGAATCTGATACGTCATAAACAGTGGTACCACAGCTGTAATGCACAAAAACGCTTTTGGAAGCATCTGAAGTAGCAATTGTTAAGTAGAACCTCACCTTTGGAGTGAAAAGCCTCCTTTAGGCTCAGCAGCACATCAGAAAACTTGCGCACATCATTGACCAGTTGCATGATTTGGTCGGGGTCTCCTCCTGGGGCGGTGATGGTATGGTCCAGGCCCATAGCATTGAGGGGGTTCGTCTTAGAGCTGCGGCCCATTTCTCGTGTTTTGTTGGATCCGGGAGACAGGGAGACAGGGATGTTGGGCTGGGAGAGATGAGCACCGCTTGCCAAGCGCTTATTCCCACTGTTGCTGCCCTGACGGAACATTCCAGCAGCCGCTTCTGCCGTTACTGAGCCGCCTCAGCCGCAGATCCAAGCGCCTTCCTGCCAGTGGAGAGCTGAGGGCACTGTGGGAGAAAAGGCTCATGATCATTAACAGCTAAAGTAAGCATACAAAGATGGTGGAACCTAATATCAGGTGCCTCATTTAGGAACGCGTACTGAATGATCTTAAATGTAAAAGTATGACCGAAATGTTTCCGAAATGATTTATAAAATGCGTGCACAAAAAAATTGCATCCCTATTTGTAAATTGCAGTCCATCTTCAATTCAAGCACAATGTGTACAAGGTCATCAACTCCACGTATAGAATGCCCAGAAATATCTCTTTATTAAGAAACATGTATTATTATTATAAATATTGAAAACAGCTTTTGCTGCTTAATATTTTTGTGTAAACCGTGACACTAACAGCAGTAATGGCTACTGAAAATTCAGCAATAACAGATGTAATATTTATGTAATAATATTTCACTGTATTTTGCTCAAATAAATGCAGCCTTGGTGAGCATAAAGAGACGTCTTTCAAAAAAACTTACTGACTCCAAACTTCTGACTATTACACTATTTTTTTTTTTTTTCTCAAGAAATAATTAATGAACTATTTTTGGTGATTTAATTTTCACAAAGCAGTTAAAACGTTGCTCATTTGCCCATATAATTAATTATATGAATGCATATTGTGATTGCCTATTTATCTTAACATTTTCATAAACTATGTTGGATTAATTTAATTACTGCTATATGAGCACACAAAAGTTTGTAAGCATGCTTTTTAGTTGGCATGTACATTAGTATTTTCATGTCAGTTTCTGCCTTTATAAATCCTGATTTCTTGCTTACTTTTGACATTTGATGAAATCCATGCCATTTAGTATCAAATCCAATCCTGTGTACATTTTATAAATGAGGCTCCTGGAGTGGTAATTGAAGGTTGTAGGTTCAGATCTTGCAAGGATGATCCATAAACTATCATTAATTTCGCCTTGAATGAGACACCTCAAATTTTATTTATTGTATTTTAGTTGATTAAAAAAAAAAAAAAGAACACATATTTTCTATGATTTACATACTGTAAGGGTAGTTAACATCTTGTCATATTACAAATGCATCAAATTATCCAGAGTTGCTTTTCTAAGCAAACAGGAACTTTATATTTAAAACCAATTTCCACAGCACCAAAAGTGAACTCATTCAAGCTCTTCACTATCATTATGATGATCAAGCCCTCAGACTACCTGACCCATTATCAACGAATGCATCATCCATTCACATGCAATTTCTGTGGCAAAACTATATACTGTTTTCTTGTGCAATGTGATTACGTGACTTTCTTTTGTCAACACGTGACGCACGTCTGCTGCAGAATGCGAGTAATGCACCGATCTTTATCATTTAACAGGGGCTTGACACCTGTCACTCAAAACTAACCCTCGCGCCTGTGTTCGGTGATATGAGAGGAAATGGACAGAGGAAAAAACACGGACATTGGGTGGAGTATGACCAGCTATGATTTGTGTCAGAATTAAATGTTGTTTTGGCTTGAAAATGTTGGCTCTTTAACGGAGCATGAGATAAGTATCAAATCACTTCTGTATTATTAAAAATCCTGTATTGAAATGTACAATTTTCCAACTATAAAGAGCACATATGATCTGATAACCCGAATTTAATAACTAATTCCTCTGAATACTGTACGTTAACTGTTTCTCCACTCCATAGCTGCTTTAACAGTTAACGTTACACTTTAGCGCTGCTAGCTAACCACTTCATACTTACAAATCTTTATTTGTTAGTTGCTGTGTTTACAGCGTCTCAAACGAGTGGCACTTACTTGAATAGTTCATGAGGAGCATCATACCGCAGAATTATGAGGGTAAATCCTTTGTAACTACATAAAATAAGCTCAAACGAGACGCTCGCCGACTGACCGCTCTTCACATCACATCACAACTGACGAGTGAAAAACTTACTGAGGGACCGACTGACTCAAAACGTACTCATGTGACCTCAAAGCAAACTTCCTATTGGCTGGCGGAGTGCTCTGAACAATCCGCTTGTTTTCCTCGTCAAAATTGCATGTGCTGCTCTGAGACTGTAGTACAGTGATGTAGATGGAAGTGTACAATAATAATAATATATAGTTTTATTTCGGTTAGAGATAAAATTAGGGTTATATACTAATCATAAGATATAGCTGGAAAAAAAGAAAAAGAAGACTCGAATAGTTTTTTAATTAATGTTTTTAGGTTTCAGAGCATAGAACAATTTTAAAAAACATAACTAATTTAAAATGTACATATTGAGTCGATGTCAATATATTGTGTTAGTATAGTTCCACTTCATATAATACAACAGTTAATGCAAAGCTGAAGCGAAATTACCAATGAACAAATATTGGCAGTAAAAGAAAAGTAAAAGGGTTGTTTAACGAACAAGCTTAAATAATAATAAAAATAAATAAAAACTGATAAATTAACAATTTATATCTATATTTTATATCCTTTCTAATAATATATATATATATATATATATATATATATATATATATATATATATATATATATATATATATATATATATATATATATATATATATATATATATTATTTTATATATATACAGCGAACATGGCGGCTGTTTGTTAGATAAGATAAGTTAGATAAGTTGTTCCAAACCTGTATGAGTTTCTTTCTTCTGTTAAACAAAAAGAAGATATTTTAAAGAATTTTGGTCACCACACAGTTGACGGCACCCGTTGACTTCCATAGTATTTTTTTCTTTTCTTTTTTCTTATGGAAGGTAATGGGTGCCGTCAACTGTTTCATTACCAACATCCTTTAAAATATCTTATTTTGTGTTCAACAGAAGAAACTCATACAGGTTTGGAACAACTTGAGGGTGAGTAGTAAGTAATGACAACATTTTCATTTTTGGGTGAACTATCCCTTTAATAAATACTCAGAGACTTTGACACAAATAGCTAGATTGCATTATATCGGCAAAAGATGGGTGAAATGGTGAAATTATAAAGTCTATCCTGATTATTGCTACATCACAACAAAGGGAGGGAAAACAAAACATTTTTAAAACAAAAACGTAGCAAAAAAGTAGCAAGAGAAATGGCGCCTTTGAAGAATGACGTGACTTTGACGACACCTAGCGGCTGAACATTTCACTATGTACAACCGTGTGTGTGTGTCTGTATGATAATTCCAAGGTGTGCGTATGTGTGTTGTGTGTTCTTGGGCATGTGTGGACCTATAGAAGCTCCCGGTTAATAGTCGTACTCTGGAAAAAAACAAAAACAAAAAAAAAAAAAGGAGGAAATCAACTGCGTTGGTCCTTCGTTGCCTGCCGTCGCTTCCTGATTGGTTTTACAGCGAACATGGCGGCTGTTAGTAAGCATCTGACAGCCGGCAATTTCTCCATCGCAGGTGCTTTGGTGTTCGCCGTGTACGTATTAAAACAAAGGCTATCGTCGGAAACCAATGGGTAAGATCATTGCTTCTTGTGCCTGTTGCCATTTATTTACCGGTTTCCGATATAACCTCTTCGACATTGAAACATCATTGACATGGGAGACGCATTCGTTTATTCAGACGTTAACACGCTTCTGCGTTACATTGAAATTCAAGGTGGTTTATTTCATGGCTTGTTGATTTTTCATGCTTTACCCACGTGTTCATTTATAGAGGGAAAGGGACATCAAAACCACTGTTGGACAATGATGTAAGTAAATCTAAATCTAAATAGTGGGCTATATCTGAAAGATCGGAGTTTGTAGTATATTAGGGACCCCCAAATACATTCAGGCCCCCCTAGTTAAAAATTATGCATGTAGACTAATATATTTAAATTTCAGAAGGATAAAAAGGCAGACAAGGCTGCGGTGGACAAGGTGTTCTTCAGGCGCATTTGTCATATCATGAAAATCCTGCTGCCACAGACCTTTTGCAAAGAGGTAAGTATTTTTGCTATTATGTATTCACTGTCATTTATTCCCACTGACTGAGTGGTCTACAGCTGCATTATTGGTTGTTTTCTATCCTAGTCAGGATATCTGCTTCTGATTGCTGCCATGCTCGTGGCCAGAACCTACTGCGATGTCTGGGTGATCCATAATGGCACCATGATTGAGAGGTGTGAAGATTTTAGATCCTTGATCACATTTGCCGTTTTAGCTGTAAGATCACAATATCCCATGATTTTGTGTATTTCACTTTGCATTATTGTTTTAGTTTAGTGGATTTCTCAGTGGTGTGATTAGGCTACCTCTGGGTGTCCTTGCCAGCGGAACATGCCTGATCACTTAAATGCTGTCTGTCCTGTTTTTCTTGTACTGTGTATAGACTACGAGCACAAAATTACTGTTCTTCAATGTGTGTTTGTGTGTGTGTGTGGTTTGCAGTGCAATTATTGGACGCTCGACAACTGCTTTCAAAAGATACTTGGTCAACTTTATCACAGTCATGCCTTTTGTAAGTGGACTAAACTTTGCACTAGTTACTGTGTCCAATTTTCCAGTTTGTTGACAAGCCATCATTCATATCATTTGTATGTCAAACATAATGCTTAATTACCAATATTAAATATAGAATTTATTAATAAAATGATCATGTCTCATCATATTATTTAAAGGGATAGTTCACCCAAAAATGTAAAATTCTTTCATTAATTCCTCACCCTAATGTAGTTCCAAACCTGTAAGACCTTTGTTCATCTTTGGAACACAAATGAAGATATTTTTTATGAAATCTGAGAGCTCTCTGACCCCTCCATAGACTGTTATTTAATTAACACTTTCAAGACCCAGAAAGGTAGTAAAAACAGACTCCAGTGGTTCAATTTTATGAAGCAACAAGAATACTTTTTGTGCGCAAAAAACAAACAAAAATAACAACTATTCAACAATTTCTTCACATCCGTGTCAAGTCTTCTACGTAGTTTACGTTGTTCACCTCCTGTGTCAGCATCACACGCATTCATCGTGGTGCTCACGTGAACGGCTTCGGCCAATGGTAAGCCGCTGTTCTGGCGTAGCTCTGACATAACTCAGAAGCGTTGCACTGTATTTATTACGTCAACAGCATAGGAGACTGACACAGACAAGAAGAAATTGTTGAATAAAGTCATTATTTTAGTTTGTTTGTTGGGCACAAAAAGTATTCTCAACACGTCATAAAATTGAACCACTGGAGTCACATGGACTATTTTAACAAGGCCTTGAAAGTGTTAAATCAAATAGCCGTCTATGGAGGGGTCAGAGAGCTCTCGGATTTCATCAGAAATATCTTCATTTGTGTTCCAAAGATGAACAAAGTTCTTATGGGTTTGGAACGACGTGAGGGTGAGGGTGAGGAATTAATGACAGAATTTAAATTTCTGGGTGAACTATCCCCTTAAAGGGATCATCCTTTGTTCTATAAAATGTTATTAAAATGTAGTTAGCATGTCATAAATAGGGTAATTTTGCATCATGTATTTACACATTTTAGCGTCTGTTGTTTTTTCTTTTCTTTTGACAGATTTATTTGAGAAACATGTTTTTATGTCTTTTTGTCTGACTCGTCAGATATCTCTAGTGAATAACTTCTTAAAGCTGGGACTCAACCAACTGAAGCTGTGTTTCAGAGTAAGACTGACCCATCAACTTTACAATGACTACATGACGTAAGTTATATTCGTCAAATAGGGAATGATGCTTAAATTGAATCCAGCGTTATCATATTTCTGTTCTGTCCGTTTTCTGTTCATATCCTTTTTTAGTTTAGTAACTCGATTAGCATTTTTTCCCCTCTTCTGAAATCAGGTTTACACCATTTCTTATTTTGTAATGTAAACAATGTAGTGTTGAGGCAACGAATCTGATTACTTTTTGATGTAACAAATAAAGTAGCACATTACTTTATAAATGTGCTCATACTCATTGACATTTGAGTTACTGTTTTGAAAAAGTAATGCATGTTACTTTTCATTTTAATATTTTTTTTTAACTAGTAAATTAAAATTCTCTTCTCCATAACGTAGAGCGTTAGAAATATGCACTTGTGCGTGTGCGGGAACAGACAAAAAGAACAGACAAATTTTAATGACATACATAGCTGTTAGGGTCAGGAAATATTCTACATGGTCAGAATATAGTAATATTTTTAAATGCGTTTTTAAAAGAAAATGAAGGTGTATGTTATATAGCAGGCATGGGTAACGTCGGTCCTGGTATGCTGCTGTCCTGCAGAGTTTAGCAACTCCAACCCTGATAAAAAAACTCACCTTAGCGATCTTAGCAATAGAGGGTATGCACTGACATCACGTTCCCGCTGGGACACGCCCCCCTCAGCTGGAATGAGTTGCAAAAAAGCTGCTGCATGAATGGATTGTATAGGGGAAACTGCATAAAAATGCGACTAAAACAAATGATTATCAGTTTAACCTAAAGTATGGACTCCATATAGTGTTCCTTAAAATGTACCAAATTATTGACATGCAGCCAGAAATAGTGTTTCGTGACTTTTATATGAGCCTGATTTCGACGCCGGGGAAATACATAAAGCAATTTTGCCTGTGATCACTTTATATAAATACAATATAGGTTGGTCTAAATCATGATGATCACTTATCAATGTTATACATATATCGTCATTTCATCCAGCCGTAAAACTTGTATAGTTTTGTCAGTGTTTATTTTAAAAACATCCAATCCTGCAGAATATAAGATGGTAAATGTTTAACTGATGAGTTGTCAATACAATGTATAACAATACAATATATAGGGTATAATTTTTTTCCTGAAATTCAACATATTGACACAAAATGATAACTGTAAATCTACGTTTCGCTGCCTGGAGTCCAGCAATCCATTTGCTTCTCTTTTCTGTAGCTTTCGGCAGTCTGTAAAAATATACCTCAGATTTCTTGTCAAATCTGTTTGTAGTCAATCTCAAAGCTCTTTCCCGTTTTAGATGTGCTTTGTGTGCTTTTCGCAGCAGAATCAAGTATTTTCGCCACTCAGTATGCCTAACCGCAGTGACCCCGGCCGACGGTGACGTCACGCGCATACCCTCTATCCTGAAGACATTGATTAGCTTGTTCAGGTGTGTTTGATTAGGGTTTGGACCTAAACTCTGCAGGACAGCGGCACTCCAGGACTGACGTTGCCCATCCCTGTTAAATAGGCTATTACTGTGTTAAAGACTTGCAAAAAAGAAACGCCGGCAAGGCCTGGAAGAGAGGGAGCCTCAGCCAGGTGAGGAAAAAGTAACGCATTTCTAAATAAGTAACGTAATTAGTTAAGTTTTGGGGAGAGTAACGCGAAATTGTAAAGCATTACTTTTAAAAGTAACTATTATATGTGTAAGTAACTAGAAAAAGCATTGTTGTATGTTTTACAACACTATATTTTACAATAGGGGGTTCACATACTATCAGATTGGTAACTTGGACAACCGCATTGCCAACCCAGACCAGCTGATAACCCAAGATGTGGAGAAGTTCTGTAGCAGTGTGGTGGACCTCTATTCCAATGTCAGCAAGGTAACAGAGCAACACTCATTCTGTTACTGCAAAATAGAACACATTTTTATCATTCTGAACTATATATTAAGATGTCTTCAGTTTAAGACTTCTTGATTTAGTTTTGTGTTTTTTTCTCTCTCCAGCCTCTACTAGATATATTAATCTACATCTGCAAACTGAACACAGCCATTGGTCCTTTTGTAAGTGTCACTTTTGAATAATTTACCAGCAGTAAGTAAGTTACTCAGAAAGTAATTAATTACTAGTTATTAATAACATCTTCAACAGTGTAGGTTAGATTCTCCAAAAATTGTTACATTACTTACTAATTACTAATTACTTTCTAAATTCTGTATCAGAATCGACCAGTTGAACAGTACAAGGATAGACATGAAATTCCTCTTTTAATTCTTCCAAATAAATAATATCAAATTGCATAAATTATTCCTAAACTGAGTATTTTAACACGTTAAATACACTATTATTTTATATAGAATTTTTCTATAGTCTATACAGTATTTAATGCAATTGCATCAGACGTAAATGTAATTGAATAATCCCTTACTTTACTTTTTCAGTGGAAAAGTAATTCAATTACAGTAATTAATTACTTAGTAATGAGTCACACCTAACACTGTTAACTGGCTAATTCTTTAGCGCTTTAGTCCCCAAGATGTTTGAAGCATCTTCCTGCTTCTCTGTAGGGACCTGCTTGTCTGCTGAGCTACCTGTTGTTTTCCGGTCTGCTCCTGACAAGACTGCGCAGGCCGATTGGCAAAATGACCATAACTGAGCAAAAGTATGAGGGGGAGTACAGATATGTCAACTCTCGTCTCATCACTAACAGGTATCTATGGGCCTCCACCTCTTTGTCTGGCTGTTTGTCTCCTGAGGTATTTTTATTTATGAAGAAAAATGCATGATTTCTGCATATTGTTTCAGTGAGGAGATCGCATTCTACAACGGCAACAGGAGAGAAAAGCAAACCATTAATGGAACCTTTCAGAAACTGGTGAGGAAAATGTATATCTGTTAATGGATATCTGTTATCTAATCCATACACAATGTTGGTGAATCTTTCAGTCAGACTTTTTGTTTTTTTAGGTGGACCACTTGAATCGCTTCATACACTTTCGTTTCACAATGGGTGTCATGGACAGCATCATAGCCAAATGTAAGCATTTTAAAGTCAACATGGATCATATGTATCCCTTTTTACTGTTTAATGCCTGTTGTCTTATTGTGAACAATTCATGTTCAAATAGTTTCTTTATAACCCTCAATCAAAATGTAATTGATATTGTATATAATAGTCAAATTCAAATCTGGACCCATTCTACTTTTTTGAAAATATGTCACATTATGAAAGTAAAATAGGCTGCAAATGGCAATGCTGACATTAAAGGTAGACTTGCGTAGAGTATTTTTAATACAGGCCCAAGAATGAAAGGATCATTAAAGTAAATGTAAAGAATCTGTCATGTGAAATATTTTCTGATTGTTCTCTAGACATAGCTATGGTGGTGGGTTACCTAGTTATCAGCCGACCGTTCCTGGACCACACAAACCAACGGCATCTGAACAGCACATATTCTGAGCGACTGGAAGTGAGTATAAATGAACACAGACAAAGAGACTGTTTAGTAAGTTTAGACTCTTTTATTTTATTTTGTTTTCAGAAAGCAATATCAATACCATTTTAAATCACTTACACTGTACAGTGGCGATGTGCTACTTTATGTAATTTATGTGCTTGTAATTACTGACCTTTATCTCTCCAGATTAGATTGTCTTTGTAAAATCGCTTTATTGGGTCAGTACGGATTTCCTTAGATAAATGTTTGCACAGAAGATAGAAGTTCTTCTGTGTTTGTTTTACTCTGCAGGACTACTACCAGAGTGGGCGGATGTTAATAAGTTTGGCGCAGGCCCTGGGAAGGATCGTCCTGGCAGGCAGAGAGATGACCAGACTGTCCGGGTGAGTGCTCTGCCTCCAGTACATTCATTCTTTGCTTGTTCCTCATGCCATCCACCATCTCTACACTTGCCATTGCTCACCTACTGTCTGTCTTTTGTGTTCTTGAGTGTATGTGTGTTCATCTGAAATCTGAATTCTTTTATTAGGTTCACTGCACGAATTACAGAAATTCAGGATGTCCTTAAGGATCTGAATTCAGGCAGATATGAACGGACCATGATAACACAGCGAATCAAAGGTCTGGACTATTGTGTGTGATGTTTTTGTAATTTTTTTAAGCATTGTATGAATTTGTGACAAGATGTCTCTATGATTTGTATACTAATAATACCATTAAAACGTTTGGAGTCTGTAATTTGTGGTAAAATGCTGAATTTATTTGATCAAAAATACAGTAATATTGTGAAAGCGTTTTACAAATGGAAAATTTCTATTTTGACATATTTTAAAATGTAATTTATTCATGTGATAACTGAATTTTCAGCATTATTACTCCAGTCTTTTGTCAAATGATCCTTCAGAAATAATTGTAATATACAGTTGTGCTGCTTAATATTTTCGTGGAAACCATAATACTTTTCAGGATTTTTTGATCAATAGAAAGTTTAAAAGAACAGCATTTATTTGAAATGGAAATCTTTTTTTAAACATTTTGTTACTGTCACGTTTGATTAATTTAATGCATCCTTGCTGAAAAAAGTATTAATTTCTTTTAAAAATCTTAAATCATAATTTTTTTTTTTTAAATTGTAATTTTGAATGGTATTATATTTAGTGTGTCATATACAATATACAACTATTGATCGATTGCATTCGATTAAATTTTCTTAGTCGATCGTCGGGAGAATTAACAATCGACTATCGATTAATCATTAATATTTTTATAATAAAATTAATTATTTAACTTTTATAATTAAAAAATGCAATGAATACAGCGTGTTTTTCCTCTGAGACCTCTATTACAAAATCAACTTGTGGCAGACAGTTAAACTATGTTCAGTGAGGCAAACCGTACATATATGCGTGTGCATATGCGGTGCTCTAAAGCAGCGGAACCTGCAGTTTCGAGCCAGCGTTCTTAAACAGAGACCTCATTTGTTCCAAAATAATAATAATAATAAAAAAGGGGTAATTTTCTCTGCTCGTTGTGTATCACAGCTCCGAGTCCATGCTAACGCCGACTTGATGCTAGGTTGAGACTGAGAGCAGGATGCACCGCCACCGACATTAACCCGGGACGGATGCACTGTTTAAGTGGTACTTCATTTGAGTCGTGGCCGTGTTGTACTTATACACGGCATTGCAATGTTTGCAGTGAACTATTTCGCTTTTTAAATCAAAATGGTCCCACGCCACACTTAGCCGTGACCTCTTCATGATTATTCTTTTGAAATCAAAATGGAAGATCACAAATAATCGAGTATGGTGTCAAATATTGCACCCTGGTGGTAAAATGTTTAATTGCTGCCACACAGTGAAATTCATTTAATTGCTTCAAGACAGACTACGCAGTGCAACCTGCATTAGATTTAAAAAATGCATTAGATTAATCGATAACAAAATTCTTAACAATCAATTATCAATCACCGATTAATCATGCCCATCCCTAATTGATTGATTCCTTTCACAGATGCAGCAGTAGAGAAAATCCCTCTTATCCCTGGGAAAGGTGAAATCATCATCGCAGACAACATTATCAAGTAAGTTAAGTAAAATCTAAACGCATATCAATCAAGCCATCATAGTTAGCTACTTAGCATTTATGCATTTGTGTAATCCTCAGTTTGCTAAATGTAGACGTTGTGTCTGACCAGCATATCATCAGTGTTTCAAGTTGAGCTGTATCCTTTCATCCTCAGGTTTGAACACATACCTTTAGCGACGCCCAATGGAGACATTCTCATCCGCGACTTGTCTTTTGAGGTTACTGCTCCATAAATAACATTTTCTTAGTCTAAACTTGTTATTTAGATTGTAAAACAGGGTTTTGTGATCTGGTTTTGGTAATTACCATCTTCCCTCCTTACATTAAGGTGTCATCTGGGACCAATGTTTTAGTCTGTGGGCCCAACGGCTGTGGGAAGAGTTCCCTCTTCAGGGTGCTGGGAGAGGTCAGAGTTGTTTTTCAGCAGAAATATGTCCTTAGAAACCTCAGTGTTTTTGTTGTTGTTCACTTACATTGTCTTTCTTTGCTTCCCAAGCTGTGGCCTTTGTGTGGAGGACAGCTCACAAAACCTGAGAGAGGGAAGCTCTTCTATGTTCCTCAGGTGTGCCTTTTCACACAGTTTTTTCATGACAGCAGGTTAAATGTGAAAATGTTCTCCTATATATTTTCAATGTTCATTTGTTTGTATTTTACTTCAGAGGCCCTATATGACACTGGGTTCCCTTAGAGATCAGGTGATTTATCCTGACACACATGAAGACCAAAAGAAGAAAGGAACATCTGATCGGGTGAGTTTCATAATCAAATGGACAGCAAAATTAGATGTTATGTGATAAAGGGTTAGTTCACCCAAAAAATTAAAATTCTGCCCTCACGTTGTTCAAAAGCCATAAGACTTTTGTTCATCTTCAAACACTTTTTTTCTTATGAAATCAAAGAGATTTCTGTTCCTCCACTGAAAGTCCATTCTACCAAAACTTTACTTTAAAGAGATCATAAAAGAAAAGAGAACATAAAAGAAATCCATATAAATTGAGCAGTCTTTTAAACAGACATGATCCAAAGTGCATCTATCCATCATAAAAGTAATCCACACGGCTCTGGGGGGTTAGACCTTCAGAGACTACAGAAGACCTTCTGAGTCACCCTTTTGGGTGAGAAAAATATCCATATTTAAAACTTTATAAACTAAAATAACATTCGTAGGCTGTCTGCCAGGAGCTAGTTATTTTATTTTCAAGTTTTAAATAAGGATATTTTTCTTGGACAAACTCATCACTTCAGAAGGCCTTTATTAACCCCCCCCCTGGAGCCGTTTGGAACACGTTTATAATGCATAGAAGCACTTTTATGGACTTCAAAACAGAAACGGCCATTCACTGCCATTATAAAGCTTAGAAGAGCCAGGACACTTTTAATATAACTCTGATTGTATTCGTCTGAAAGAAGAATGTCATATACACCTAGGATGACTTGAGGGTGAGTAAATCATGGGCAAATTTTCATTATTGGGTGAACTAACCCTTTAAAACAATGTAAGTTCTGTCATTATTTATTCACCCACATGTCTCTTAAAGCTCCAAAAAGTATCTTGTGACTTGGATGCTGTATTTCAAGTTTGCTTCTCAAACAACGGCATCATATGAATTCAGAAAGTCTTGGAATATAGTGCAAAAATCATATAGACTATTTTTATGATGCTCTTTTTGTTTTTTTTGGAGCTTGACAGTCCACTTTCATTGTATGAAACAATGAATTTAATAAATGTCTCACTAAATGTCTCGCTGTGAAAAAGTGAAAAAATAATTATGGAATAATTTTTTTTTATGATTGGGTGAATTGTTTAAGTAATGTGCATGTAAACTATATTATTACAATTATTAAATAGTGTGCAATTGTGGTCAGGTGCTGAAGGAATATCTGGACAATGTCCAGCTGGGACATATCCTGGACAGAGAGGGCAGCTGGGAGAGTGTGCAGGACTGGATGGATGTCCTCAGTGGCGGAGAGAAGCAGAGGATGGCTGTAAGCTCTAGCCCTTGCATTATCTGTTTTTTTAAAGTCGGCATGAAATGGAAGTTGCAAAGTCTTCTCGAAGATAAAAAAAAATAATGTAGGGTGGGACTTGATTTCGCCCATAAGGAATTGATTGGGTGATCATGGTTTGCTATCGGTCGATCACGTCAGGTTGTCCGGCCCTGACACCAGTAAACACATCATCAGAGAAGAGAAGAGATGTTGCTGCAAGAGAAAGGGGAAGTTATTTTGATTTAAAGATTATAAGGACAGATGAATTTAAGAAAAAAAAAAATGATTTAAAAAAAACTATTGTCAATTTTAATTTCATGGTGACTTTAAACCTGACACATTGCTCTCTTTTGGGTGAGACAGAGACCGATATTAATGTGACCTGTATAAGATCAGAGTAACCTCATGATGAACTTAACTCTTTATTGATTTGCACAGATGGCTCGTCTGTTCTACCACAAGCCCCAGTTTGCCATTCTGGATGAGTGCACCAGTGCTGTAAGCGTTGATGTGGAGGACTTCATCTACAGCCACTGTCAAAAGGTAGTCAGATGTCATCTTATTCACAATGAATGCAAAAATGTTAAATGTTCAGTAGGCCGACAAGTCACCTCACCGTGCTAATTTTCAATGTCAGAAGTGAGGAAGTCAGGAATGTATTTGTTGCTCCTGTGGGAGTTTGCTTCAGGAACATCTGTCTCCCTGAGCTCAGCTGGAATCATCTGTTTTCTCCTTTAGGTTGGCATCACACTGTTCACAGTCTCCCATAGGAAATCACTATGGAAGCACCACGAGGTACAATCATAAAGTTGGCAGAATTCATTAGAAAAGTAATGTGCTAGTCTTAAAAGTCTTTGTTTCTCTATTCTACAGTATTACTTGCAGATGGATGGAAGAGGAAACTACGAGTTTAAACCCATCACGAAGGAAACGGTGGAGTTTGGATCATAATAATAATATTGGGCCTTATTCATGAGCAAATCCTTGTGTAAATCACTCAGAAAGTTTTTCACAATTAAATTATTTCATGTGAAAATTTCTGCAAGAATGGTTTTACGCAGAAATTTGCTCTGCGCGTGTGATGAATGAGGCCTGTTGGCACTAAATGTGGATGTAAAGCAATATCATTCTGGAGTTATCATTCTGAACTCTTTATATTATATGATAAATATAACTGCTTTTCTTCGTCCGAGGGAAAGGATCGTAACTCTGTGGATAAATATCTCTCAGGAGAGGTTATCTCAAAAGATTTTGGTAAGGAATAAAATTGGGTTTGATATCCTTTTTAAGAATCAAGCATTTGTAATATATAAGTAGTGATATATGTTGTTGGTACTTGATTTATGTTTGGAAACTGGAACAGTCACTGGGATGTTCATATGTATTACTGAGTTGTCCATAACATACTGTTTCCTGCCACTGGTACATTAATGAGCTCATCATAACACAAGGGAAACTATTTAAGTGTAATGATCAGTCATTCTGAATTTTATTTTATTTTAATAGATAATGAAGCCTAATAATGTATGTGTGAGAACCTATTGGATATTTATAGTATGTGCATACTTAGTGCCTTACAGACATGTTTTACTGAATTACAAAACATACAATGAAATCTGTGTGATTATTTCAAAAGGAAAGAAACCGGAAATAATTTTAATGCCATGTTTTATACAAGTTTTTTTTTTTTTTTGACATTCACATATGCACAATTGTTTGCATTGAAGTTTATTTCTTGTTTCAAGTCAGTCTTTACATTTTTTTATTCGCTTTGGTACTTTTTCACAAATAAGGTGTACATTTTCAGAACTCCAAACTGATCACACTTGTAACACAGCTAGTCATTCTTTCAAAACCTGATCTCATGCTTTCATTCAGTTGTATATATTTTCATTCCACATAATCCTTTTTTAAAACACAATATCATTGTGATATATGATGAGAACATTTGGTTTAATCACTGAAACAACAGTATGATCTTCTTTCAAATCAGTACTTTCAACAATCAGTTAATTCAATCGCAAACAATGCCATATACATGTTTCAAATCAGCCTTGTTGCTGAATTAATTGCAGTAATACAGGCTATATGCCACATTAGAAAATACACTTACATTACCTAACTTATGTAATTGAATCCATGTTTGTAATATTGTCTATCCGTGTTATCAAAAGGTGTGAAGTGTGATACAGCCATGAGGTTCTGTGCTAGAACAGAGTTTGCTGACAGTTCAGTAAATGGTCTCACTGTACCATGACTAAATCTATACTGTAGTTGACCTTTATAATGGTGGGATACAATAATGTGGCAGTCTCTACCATGGTGATCCGTTTACAGTATCACATGGCATACTGTAATGTAAAAGGCTGTATCTCCATTCTTCTGAAGCATCTCTGATCTATCTGATGTTACACAGTCATTGACGGTTTCCTCTCCCTTGTATTCCGCTCTATGTTCACAAATTGCAAATCTCTCTCACCCACACACACACTTTGAACATAGTGGTTATCATCTAAGATAAATCACTTAATTACATTTGGTAATCCATATCGGAAATTGCAAACCAGTTCTATAGAGACGGTCTGTAGAAATCTATAGGTGTACCACTACCAAATGATTCACCATTAAGTTTTGTTGGATTAAATCGACAAATGTAATTAAACAAGAAGAGATACAAATCAAAAGTTTGATTTATTGAAACACTAGTAGAAAAAGACAAGACTTTTGCATCCTTATTTAGCTGACCACAAGGGTGAGCTACTGAGACGAAAATGCAACACTATTGGCTTCGTGAGTGTATTGTATTAACAAATGTTTTAATTCTTAGTTTGTGTTGCACAATCTGAACTTTAATTTAAAAAAAAAAAGTCACTGTCTCAAGAGCAATCTTCTCCATTCTTCCTCATTTTGCAAATCCTTTTACATAAATTACACAGCATAAGTCGATGGCACTAAAGCCCATAGTTTAGTTTTGCGTCCTCTTAAAAAAAAAAAAAAAAAAAGAAAAAAATTTATTTGAAGTTTCATTTACATAAAACAAAATATAATATATACTTGATGCACGTTAAATATTTTCCCTCTAGATATAAGACTATATAATAAAAAAATAGAAACAGCAGCAGCTAATACCAATGTATTTCTGAAGAAAATAAATAAGACCATTCAATAAACAAATACACGGTTCTAATCATTCATAAAAGTCCGATATGTATAACATATCGTGTAGTGTTAGGGTTTCATAGAAACCAGTCCAGTGCAGCACTGCAGGTGTGCTAAATATGCACACCATTCCCTCCCAGCGCAAAAACGATTACAGTCCAGCTGTACGTCTTGTTCTGGGCTTGATCAGCAGAAGCGTTGGATTCCTCTAGACTATGGTTTCCTTGGCCAGAGCTGTTGTTTGTCTTCGTGCTCGTTTACAGCACACCACAATCAGAACGATTACAGCAATTAGAAAAGCCAGTATAATGAGAGCTGCTCCTCCAATCACAGGCAGTCCATACTCTATGGAAAAGAAAAGAGGAAGAATTTTATTCATAATATTACGACAGAATCAATCATTTGTTTTAATGGAAAGCTTAGCTGTGTGGCATGTTGGGGTGCGATTTCAAAACAACATTTGATGAAGCAGTATAGGAAAGAGCAGAGCACATGCATCATGAAGAATGAAATGGAGGAGGATTTTGGCCTGACACAGGATTTAAGTTATTGCTCAAATCCAGTTCATGTAACAGTTCTGTGCTAGTTTGTATGAAGGTTAAATGATAAATAAGCGTCCAAGAATTTTTTTGTATTTTTATAATGTCATAGAAATCAACTATTTGTTTTGTTATTCACTGGTGCAGATTTACACACACACGGAGTCAATTGAGCACAGCTGTCATTCCCTGGTCATTTTCTGAGTAACGGCACAGTGTGTCATCCTCCCTCCTCTACTCTGTTAGCTGACCCTGATCTGGCCCCTTCATGCTTAACAACCTTCCTGTTTTCCATAACACTGGAATTCTAGACAACTACAACTGAGCAAAACTTGAATCATTCAGAATATTTCGATACGCCTTTCTCAGACTCTCAAATGAACGCAACATCCCCGTACCATCAAACAGGGTCTTGTGCTCCTGAGGCGAGCACTTGGGGAGGCTCCACTCTCCGGTCATCTTGTCTCCTTTACGGGAAGGGATATATGCAGCCACGCTGAAGCAGTAACTCTGACCCTCATCTAGCCTAAAGTCTGCTCTGCTCTCATCCACAGTACGCATTTTCTGTAAACAAACACAGCAACGTTAGTATTGCAATGTCAGAGGGCATTTAAATAAAAAGCATGGCATGAAATACGCGCCGACACTCACTTTTCCCGTGCTTCCAGCCTTGTTGTATGCAATCTGGTACTTGAGATTTTTCTTAAAGATGTCACGGATGGTCAGATATTTGCCATCTTTGTGCTTAGCTGTGATGGGGTCACGTATGATCAGCACAATCTTTTTGTCCTTACTCATGGTCAAGCTGAACTCAGGTCTTCCAATTAAAGCTAGAAGAACAGATCAACATTATTATACAACTGCTTTAAATCAATTTTGATGAAGCAAGTAGTTTTCTCTAGTGGTATGCATGTTGAGAATGCATGGTCGGTCACTCACTGTCATTATAAGGGCAGAATTGCTTTGATCTGGTGTATGGAGGCTCCACATGGTCAGAAGCCATCCCGTGCAGGGTCTCTGAGAGCACTTCGGCGGTATAAACCCCCTTGATTTCCAATTCATTGGTCAGGTCGCACTCCGTCTCAGTGCTTTTGATGCAGTGAGGGTTTCTCTGTTTGTCCCTACCAGCTCTGAAGAGAAGAAAAAAACATGTTGGTTAGCATCACATGCCTGTAGGGTTTAGATCATGTGCACACATATTTTGTGCTGAATGCTGATCAAAAAATAAAAATGTAATATGAAGGAGTACAGAGAAGGGCCAAAGCAAAGTCATGCTGTTTAAATGGGATGTTTGAGTACTTGCCTCGAGAATTCAACTGTATATGAGTAATTGACAGGTTTAGGTCCCCATGATAGGATGGTTTTGAAATTGTAAGAGGACCACGACACATTTGTTGCTTTGGTAAGCTTGCCCACTTTCACGGACGCTATATGAGAAAGAAGGCATCAGTCAGAACACAGTATAAAACATAACGCAGCTTTCACTGGTTTCCAGTACATCCAAACCTTGAGATACAACAAACCTACATGTCTGACATTCACAGATATACCGTACTGTGCCATGCTGTACTGTACAATACTATGCTACAGAATGTAAACGGTTAAAAAACACAGATTTCTTACCTGGGGATCCGTTTACGAGTGTAAGCCAGGCAAGAAAAAGTGCCGAAAATATTACAGTATTGCTTTTCATCGTTAATGATCGCAAACAGACCAGTGTTTAATCCAAATTACGTTACCCCTCTGAGGAGCGTTGTTCAATCAAATCTTCCACTAATGACCTGATTTTATAGTGCGTTTGAGAGGGGAGCTCAGGCGCTGCCAGCCACAGAGACTCGTCATGAGTCACGAACGGCGCTCCGCCCCTTTCTTAACTTTGGGGTTTTGTCACTGGCTGGGCATCCATCGTAACGCGCGCCTCATAACCATATATGGTTATCCGGGTACCGGTTTAATGCAGATGATCCAAAATCCAAAGCACGTACTAGAATTTTTGAGAGACGTTTTCTTATAGTTTTTGCAATCTCATCAGGTCATTCAGTCATTACACAGTTTTGTGTTGTTTTAACTGATTTTAGACTGTGCTGTGCAGGTGAATAGGCCTACTTAATTCAATTTAGTTGTGTTTAGCTAACAATCAACAGCTATGTTTATTTGCTATGTATTTTCAGTTGTAATATTAAATCATTTAATTAAATGAATCAATGTGATTTTTTAATAGTGTGATCTATGTGAGGTGAAAATACTTTTTATATTATGTATTTATACTATCTGCACTATAAAGAATACATTTCCATAAGCAGGTCTTTTCTTTCAGTCAGATGTTCCACTTGTGTGTGCCATCTTGTGGGGAAGTTACTTCTTGTCTTAAGTAACTCTGTGGCAAAGAACATCCTACCAACTGAGGAAGATTTGTAACCACAGTTCTGTATGCCTTGGCTTGTTCATGTGCCTCTCTGACTTCAGTGCATCACCAGTGACATGTCTATGAGAACAAAACTTCAAATCAGCTATAATAAATATGTAATTTTGTGTCAACCCCTGTCAAATGAATTTATAAGACCTATTGCAAAATATTTGCAGGCGCCCCCTTTCTTCTCTCATAAGAGACTTGGGCGGACCGCCCGGCTGCTGGGAAAACCATCTTGGCTCTATTGCTTAAATTATCAAAATCACAAATAAGTATTATGAATTTTATTTTCCTTTTCAAGCATAGATAAGGAGATAAAAACAGCAAAACTGGGCATGATTTGCTGGAAATGTCATGGATAACTTGTCAGATCTAAAACATTTTGCAACTCTGTTAATTCACTCATGGGTAATGAGGGAAAGATTAACAAACAGTTAATTTGTCCTTGCCGGTGTGGATACTGTCATGAAATGGATGGCAGATGATGAGATCACTTTTGGATCACTTTATGAACCTCCGGCATCTTAATAAGACTTTATGACTAAAATGAGAAAAGGCTGCTATTGTAATAGCCTCTGCTGTCATACATGCTCACATGAGCCAAATAAAGTGATCTAAGCACAAAGAGTGTAGAAGCAGAGCAAAATGGCATTTTTTCATTACACTCTGAGATGATGCGTATGACTGATTAAAGTCAGCATGAAATGGAAGTTGTGATTTCTTCCCTATTATAACGTACACTCACCTAAAGGATTATTAGGAACAATTGTTCAATTTCTCATTAATGCAATTATCTAATCAACCAATCACATGGCAGTTGCTACAATGCATTTAGGGATGTGGTCCTGGTCAAGACAATCTCCTGAACTCCAAACTGAATGTCAGAATGGGAAAGAAAGGTGATTTAAGCAATTTTGAGCGTGGCATGGTTGTTGGTGCTAGATGGGCCGGTCTGAGTATTTCACAATCTGCTCAGTTACTGGGATTTTCAAGCACAACCATTTAAGGGTTTACAAAGAATGGTGTGAAAAGGGAAAAACATCCAGTATGCGGCAGTCCTGTTGGCGAAAATGCCTTGTTGATGCTAGAGGTCAGAGGAGAATGGGCCGACTGATTCAAGCTGATAGAAGAGCAACTTTGACTGAAATAACCACTCGTTACAACCGAGGTATGCAGCAAGGCATTTGTGAAGCCACAACACGCACAACCTTGAGGCGGATGGGCTACAACAGCAGAAGACCCCACCGGGTACCACTCATCTCCACTACAAATAGGAAAAAGAGGCTACAATTTGCACGAGCTCACCAAAATTGGACAGTTGAAGACTGGAAAAATGTTGCCTGGTCTGATGAGTCTCGATTTCTGTTGAGACATTCAGATGGTAGAGTCAGAATTTGGCGTAAACAGAATGAGAACATGGATCCATCATGCCTTGTTACCACTGTGCACTGGTGGTGGTGTAATGGTGTGGGGGATGTTTTCTTGACACACTTTAGGCCCCTTAGTGCCAATTGGGCATCGTTTAAATGCCACGGCCTACCTGAGCATTGTTTCTGATCATGTCCATCCCTTTATGACCACCATGTACCCATTCCCTGATGGCTACTTCCAGCAGGATAATGCACCATGTCACAAAGCTCGAATCATTTCAAATTGGTTTCTTGACCATGACAATGAGTTCACTGTACTAAAATGGCCCCCACAGTCACCAGATCTCAACCCAATAGAACATCTTTGGGATGTGGTGGAACAGGAGCTTCGTGCCCTGGATGTGCATCCCACAAATCTCCATCAACTGCAAGATGCTATCCTATCAATATGGGCCAACATTTCTAAAGAATGCTTTCAACAACTTATTGAACCAATGCCACGTAGAATTAAGGCAGTTCTGAAGGCGAAAGGGGGTCAAACACACTATTAGTATGGTGTTCCTAATAATCCTTTAGGTGAGTGTATATCCAAGTGAAACAGCTTCTAGAACAAAAAAAAATGCAGGACGGGACTTGTTTTTGTCCATCAGGAACGGATTGGATGATTGTGGTTTGCTATTGGTTGATCTCATGTGAGTGGCAGGTTGTCCCGCCCTTGTGCCAGTAAACATCATCAGAGAAGAAATGACACTGCAAGAGAGAGGGCAAGTTATTTTGATTAAAGATTATAAGGACACATGAAGTTTACAAAAACATGGATAAATCATTTATAATAAAATGCAATACTCAAAGAATATACAAAGAATTGTCAGTTCTGATTAGGTGGTGACTTTAAGCTCTGATTATTAGGAGGCTGCGTACAAGCTCTAAATGATAAGGGAACTCAGGATTGGTTTAATACAATTAGTTTATATTGAAAGGTTATGTCCGTTGACCTGAATTTAGTGTTTAGAGTATAGCATGTGCATTTGCAGTGTCACTTTGTTTATTTATAAACAAGTGGTAAACATCTGAAATACTTCAGACTGTTTGGGTAATACTGGAATTTGCATCCTGTGACTGTTTAATTAAAACGTAAGTGGAAGTCCAGTCATTCATGAAGCATGACATGTAGCATGAGATTGAGTCAGGCAACATTGGTCAGACATAGTCTAAATAGTGTAAGGAATAAACTTTCATGAAGTAATGTCATCATTAGCTTTCCTGTAGCTCAAACTATAAGAGCGTGGTGTTAGCAACGTCAATGTCATGGGTTCAATTCCCAGGGAAAGAAAGAACTGATAAAATGTAAAAATGTGTACCTTGAATGCAATGTAAGTCGCTTTGGATAAAAGCGTCTGCCATATACATACATAAATGTAAATGTAAATCATTTGAGATGATAAATGATTGTAAATGAGATTGGGGCTGAACATGGCGAACAGCACATCGGTGGGCTTAATATTTGTGCTGAACTGGAAAGTCATGAAATGTAACATTCAGGGCTGTCGCTAAAAGGGGAAAAAGTGGTGACATTTCTAGGGATGGCAGCCCTGGTAATACACAAGCTGAAGTTACAATTTTCCCATAAGTTGCCAATTGACATCATCAAGTTCAGCAAGCTTTCAGTTTCATAATTGTAAATTTGTCACGGCAATGTGTGGTCAATGTCTTTTAATGATTCTGTTTTTCCCCAGTTACTAAATTGTTGCGTCAAGAAATCTAACAAAAGTCTTTTTTCAGTAAACCAGAAGTGGGTGGAAAGGGTTGCAAAGGGTCTTATATTTATACTTAATGGTCATTTTTTTGAATCTAAACTTTTTCAGAACATAATCATTGTTAATAAGAGGTAAAGCATGACTCTGAGGTGGTCGTTGTTTGGTAACATATACGGATATGCACCTTGATAATGAATCACTTTAATCTAGATTATTATATACTCTGTTCCTGTTATCTATTCCTTTGAAAGCAATGTTGCCAGAATGAGGAAACCATGGCGGATGCCTCTTACATTGTTTGCAAGGAAATAACAGTTCCTTCAGGTGCTTTACAGTTTGTCTGATACCACATTAAGAAGAAGGAACTGGAGGCAATAATCAAATTCATCTGTAACTGCAGCAATATGAAAAAAAAATATTAAGTGTTTAAAGAGATGCAACTGTATGAATCAGGGACACTAAAACTAACAACAAACATTCTGAAACTATATGAAAGAATGTTTGCAGAAAAGTACAGTAATTCCCTCATGATTATAATGGTTTCTTTGTTTTTACAGCTGCTGCTACTAATAGCAGACTTATTTTGGACTCTCTTTTTCCAAAAATGTTTCTTCTTGTGAGAGATTTTAATGTCCTTAGAATCTTCATAATTACTTTAAATGTTTATGATATTTCATACTAATTTGGATAATTTTTATGACCATTTGATGAGTTGAATGGTTTCAATCTATTATTTACTTAAAGCTGCAGTCCGTAGTTTTTCCTCTTTGTCGCCATCTCTGTTCGAAATCTGCAATTGCAGTTATTCGCGGAATTATCAACTTTACGTGACTTGTGCCTCGGCACGGCACAGCGCGGATGAATTCAATGTTTTGAGGAGAATGTGCGGCTGTCAGTCACCGCGCCGGTGTGGATACTGTCATTCGGAATCACAGATTCTACTGTTTGAAAGTATGACCAACATAAGAATGTCACCTGAACAGGTAAGTAACATCCACTTTTGTTCTGACCATAAGGGGAAAAAGCATTGCAATAAATCGCGATGACTGAATCGAACGATCGCTTATCATATCACGTCAAACCCCTTCAAAACACAGTTCACGCCAGCTTTCAAAGGCCCTTTTATGCTTGTTTTCGCATGGGCCCGGTTGAAGTCTCTTCTTTCTGTAGCCACTCCAAAAGTCCGAAGTCTTTTGCATTTTACAACGGGTGAATCTCCAGTTGTCACTGGTGGTTGTCGTTTAAACCTTTCTGGATCCGCCATCAAATTGTTTAATTTTAAGTTTAATTATATCAAGTGCTGTGAGAAAAGGCTATAAATCTCCACCTCCGACATCCTCACATGCGATAGTCTACTAGCCGGGACACCTTCTGTATGTGTACAGATGTGACGTAATGACGCAAAGATATGCTTGAATTTCCCGCGGAAATCCACCAGTTCCACTGGAATTAAAAACATGATTACAATCTTACTGTTGTAAATCGAGCTAAGGTAAGCAGATAGTGTTGGAACACTGGCTGGTTATGTACTTGCTCAAAAATTTATTTTGGATAATTTTTAACCCAAAAAAGTGACGGACTGCAGCTTTAAATACCGTAACTTGCGTGTTTAATCTCTTTAGGCTGAATGGGTGAGCGGGGTTAGTTGTAACACGCATTGTTTAAAACTTTCAACACATGCCAGGATGACAACTTATTAGAACTTATTTATTATTTGCCTTATCAACACTATATATAGAGAAAAAGAAAAAAAAAAAGCGGAACATTTGTTTAACCATAGCGAAAGTACATTTCTTACTGAAGTTAATTTTTCATGTCTGTTTTTTGTGTTTATTTAAAATAAAACAAATCTGATATTATTGCAATCTTATATCTGTTATTTAACAGTTGAGATGGTTCTTTAATGCTGATCTAACAGCAGAAGACACGAGCCGGGGTTAAATCCCAGTTGCTCGGGTGGGGTGTGTTGTCACACTGCGTTACAATGAGCCAACTGCGCTATTATAATCTATACTTTTATTAATTCTATTGAGAAACCATGATAAAAGAGGTGAATAAAGACTCAGAAATTATTAACTATAATTATGCTTTGAACTATGCTGTATAGCTGTGTTTTGCCATGTGTTTGTCAAATTATTTTATTTTTAATTATTAAAAATGCCATTATTTTACATGAAGACGTTGATAATTGTATTTTATTGACAAAATATTGTAGTTTGTCTTGTATATTTTTATTATATCAGATAACATTTTAATCTGTAATTTGGTCATGTTACAATGTACCCCACCTATGGGGCTTCTTGTCTCAGTTCACTTTCATTCTTTCGGAGAATGAAATGACTTACCCCGTTCCTGGATACACAATAATGTACAAGTGTGGCAGACGTGTGGTGTACAATTTCCATGACTTTACCCTCCTCAACGTCTGGTCTCAATTATTTGGAAGGAGTAGGAATACCAGCCTTCATGGGCCATCTGAATTCCATTTTTGGTCACAGGCCTTATATGGAACTCTTAGTAGTGTGACGCTTCTGTACAACAGTGCAGTTTGAATCAACATCAGCATATCTACAGTATAGATGTGAGTGTTTCCACCATACCACACTGCTTGATCCAATAGATTTATAATGAACCAAAGGCTTAAGCCATATCTACAGGCTGTTTTTGACTTTGCAAGACATGCAACCTCCCATAACACCCTAGAGCAACCACCAGAACACCCTAGCAATGCCCAAACATTCAGAACACCCTAGCAACTACATAGCAGCACAGGGAAAAGTTTTCCAGACTCAAGTACCACTTGCATTTTCTTCAAAAAATTGAAAAATATACTGCGTAGTTCATCTTTTTACTGTTAAAACAGACCAGAGGAAAACCACTCCTCAAAAAGGCCAATGTTACATCACGCCCAGAGTTTACTCTAAGTCATGTGATAAAACTGAAGCCTTTTGGGGGGAAAATATTGTGCTGTGAGGAGATTAAAGGTGAAGCCTTTGGCGTGACAACAAAAATGGCCCAAACTCAGGTTTAACAAACAAGTCTTTCATTGGGCAGAAAGAGAATGTTCTTGAGTAAAAATAGAAAAAAGATTAAGCGTGTTATGAGTTTTACCAGTAACTGACTGTAAAAAATGCACGTACGGTGAGCATGGGTTTGCAAAGTTAAAAGGTAGCTGTATATATTTTAAGGCTTGTTCCTTGGAAAATTGTCATTTGATGTGTCATCCCCATTCATTTTCTTTAATACGTCTCTTGACTAACAGCTTCCTCTGTAACTTGTCACAATCAGAGAATTCTAAATGTCTTCATGAATGTAATCAAGTCTGTGGTGATGACAGGTCAAATAAAGGCCCGACTAAATGCTGTATTTAGAAAGCTCCAAGTTCCTCAACCCTCCACTGCTCGTCCGTCCGAGGTTGAGTCACAAAGTCTACTCCTAAACTGACTAAAAAATAACTAGGGCTCGATTTCTATTGTGTCATTTCACGCTGTGAGATTGTCTCAGCAGACAGCTCAATAGAACATTCTCAGACACCCCCTGACACTCCCCCTCCCAATCCCACCCGAGGAGACTGGCTTGCTGAACACTACTAAACAGAGGAATTTAACTGTGGAGGGAGGGAATTATTCCAGAAATCCCAGATGTCTCACAGACTCCAACAAGTCGGCCTCCTATCCAGTATAAACACACTATCACCTCTCACACAAGTGTAATGATCTGATCAAGCTAAAGGATCTCCATCCCTGATTCAGACCTTTGTTACAGGTTGAGTCATCATCGTAGTGACCGTAGCAGGTCTCCACTTAGGATAACAGGAAAC